>VWZG01003057.1:387326-422777 GCA_013396735.1 Grallaria varia
GGCGGGCGGACGGGCGGCGCGCGCCGGAGGACGACGGGCCCCGGCCCCTCCCTCCCCGCCATCCCCTCACGGCGCCGCGACCCCCGCGCGGGGAACAGCGCTACACACATCGCGACACACATCGCCACACCCACCGCCACACACACCGCGGGGCTCACCGCGCCCCTCCAAGGCCGGGATTACATAAAGGCGCCCGGAGCAGCAGCTGCGGGAATTACACCCCGCGGATTAGGGATTACGTTGATTCAGCAGATTGTCCTGTGCATGTCTGAGAAAGATTACACCGGCAGAGTTAAGAGTACCCGTTTGCCGTGGTAAGCCGTGGTTTTAAGTAGAACAAATTAACTCAATACAAAATTAAATGCACAAAAAAGACAAAAAAAAAAAAAAAAAAAAAAAAAAAAAAAAACAAAAAAAAAAAAAAGAAAAAAAAAAGAAGCAAACCAACCCATGGTTGAGAATGTGCTTTAAATGGACAAAAGAAATGAGGCAAATTCAGGTTTTGGCAGTTATCTCCCCTATGGTGTGGAACAGCAACCAGCTATTACTGTCTGCATAAATGTTAAAACAATCAAAATCGGTATTATGAACACCAGTTACATTTGATTCCTGATGACTACCGTGTGAAAGTAAATACCTAAACTGTTACAATAAACATTTTTTAGTAACTCGAAATTATTTAAGTGGCACTGGTCAAGTTTGTTCTGTCACCGTGCACTAAACTGTGTCCTTGTCCGCCAGTTTGTCACAGGGATTTGTGGAGTTCTGGTCACTGCATCTGCCACTGGGAGCTGACACTGGTGTCACCACATCTGCCATGAGGTATGAAGGAAAATGAACCACGCAGTAAGAACTTTTAAGTTGCATTAGTTTCAGTTGACTTCTTACAAGAGTTTAGGGATGAAACTTGGAAGTGAAAGTGCCACAGAAGGAATCACTCAGCACACGGAATGAAAGAATAGCGTTGGGGGCTGGCTACCACAGAACGAATCAGTAAGCACATGGAATGAAGGAATAGTGCTGGGAGGTGGTTTCCAAGCTTGATAGTGTTTTTTTTTTAATGCAAGTGTCTTGTCAAATTTATGAATTCCCCTCACATAAGCACACACAAGCTCGAGACTGGAATCTATCTCAAAATTACAAATTTGTAGTATGACTGCAGTAGTTATATTTGACAAAAGCTCAACTTTGTAGCTTTGCCAATGTCTGTATGAATATCTTATTACAATAGAACTGGGGTTTCTGTTGGGAATTTGCAGTTGGTTGCAAACTACTTAAGAAATTTTAGGAATGGAAAGTGTCTCCGTAAATTCACTGTAATGTGTCAAGCTGCAATTTCAACATCATGGCAAGTGGTTTAGGCTGCTGTCTTAGTATAGAATTAATCATAGACACACGTCAGTAGATAAAATCAAAATGTAAACCTAAATTTCTGCTGTAGGCATTTCTAAGACAAGAGGACTCAGTCATTTGTTGTCATTTCAGAAAACTGCAGTGGAAAGAATTTTGAACAAGTGTAGCCAGAGAAATTAACCTGTCAATCAAAGCACAGTGAGATTTGTGAGCTATTTATCACCTGCCTTTGCT
This sequence comes from Grallaria varia, assembly GCA_013396735.1. NCBI lineage: Eukaryota > Metazoa > Chordata > Aves > Passeriformes > Formicariidae > Grallaria > Grallaria varia. The sequence continues at coordinate 388,914 of VWZG01003057.1, forward strand.
TCTGTCTTTTGTAAGAATTCCCTCACATTGTGGCTATCCCATCCTAAAAGAAACTTTTAGTGTGTAAATTTGAGTATTACATTGTCCTTATATAGATTTATTGTAACATCTCACCTTGAATTTTTCCTTATAGAGATCCTCATTTGTTTCAGGCAGTTTGATGGATTTTGTTCTGATGCCTGGTGATTTTCTGTGCTCAGATCAGTTATGAGCTTCAGATGGGCAGGGGATGATTAAAAACAGACTCCTTTTAACAAGATTTCAGGACAGTTCCTGGCTCTTGAAGAAAATAAGAGGTGTAGTATTAACTGCCTGAGAGATATCAAGGGCATGGCTCAGAAGGAAATTTATATTTAATTAGCCTACTAAGCAATTTTAAAATTTTTTCTCCTTCACTGTTTCCACAACACAAATATTTGAGCTCAATATTGGGGCAGAATGAGATTTTCCTTTTTTTTATTTTTAACAAGAATACATAATGCAGTAAAATCCCATCTTGAAGATGGCTGTAAGGTGCAACTTAATCTAAATGTACAAACAATGTGTATTTGAAATAGCCACAGGACTGAAACAATCTTCTTTAATTTAGGGGAGAGTATATAGAGATTAATTTTAAGAATGTTTAAATAACAAAGAACCATAAAACAACCCCCAAATCATTATGCAGTGCTTGCTTTTTCTCTGCCTGTGCTCATTAAGACTTACAGTTACCAACTTTTGGGGATACAGCATCTCATGGAGCTAACCAGTGAAAGTACACAAAACCAAGAGGCAGTGTGACTTCTGATATATGTGGGGAGTAAAGCACACAGGTTTATTTAAAGACAAATCTAGTGGGTTCAAGATTTGTTCCAATGTATCTCAGTATACACAGGTGACTTAAATGTATAAACTGTAACATTTCAAGCAATGTACTACTGTTATTAATACCAGTTTAGATAACAAAGATGCAGGGAAAAGGGTGGAACTGACCCGAAGTTTTTTCAACAAGATGACACAGAGCAAAATAGGGCTATATTGTAATTGTCTGATTAAAATGCACTAACTGGATAGACAAAGTAACTTTTCATGAGCTCCCAAAATGCATGCAAGATATACATTTGAGCGCTCATACAATTGGATTCTTAGTTTCTGTGAACATAGGCTAAATCTACATCTTAGAGGAAGGCAGTTGGGAAAGTGGAACGTGGATGCACAAATATTCTGTGTTTCTAGTATGAACTCTGCACAGACTGGTGTAAGCAAGATAGAGTTGAGTTTAGCAACAATTGTTGCTGTAGTATTTCCTTTTCTTTAAACATATCGTATTTTCTAATGAGATAATTACTCCAATCTGTTCTTTTCCAGACAATGAGACATACTCGAACCTCTGTTCAGTAGCCCAAAGAAAAATGTCTATTTTTAAATACATTACTACCTAATGATTCAGTCTTCAGCCTTAAAAAAAAAAAAAAAAAAGAGGAAAGAAAGCACCACAACTGTGAATGCTCTTTTGGCAGCATCTCTTTTGAAAGACATCTTTAGACCCCAGTTGTGATACTTATTATCAGAACTTAAAAAACAGAATTATGCATACATATAAACACACTCTTGGACTGGTGAGGAAGCTTTTTCACTCCCTCCCTTCACCACCTCCTACTTCCTTGAATATGCACGCAACAAAGTTTGACAATAAAGAATTAGTAGTCCCAGATCCTCCCTCGAGCTGCCTGGTTCTCTGCAGTTGGCCTATGAACAACGGGTACTACACTTAAACAATTAGCCCTGTCCAAACAGGTGACGAGTGGCATAGCACATCCCTTTAACACACTGATGCAGCAGAAAACCTCAGCTTCCCCTAAGGGATTTTCTGCCAGATCATTGGATATAAGCAGCTCCTGAAAAAGTTCAGCTTATATCAGGAGCAGCACCAGAGATAGTGAGGTGCATACTGACAGTAAGATGAAGGAAAGGAGATGCGAGATCTGTTTTTTGCAGTAGCAAACCTGAAGTTATTTTGTCAATTCAAGGACTCCTATCCTAATTAAATCTGGTACAGCGGCAGCTCTGAAATTTAGGTTATATATCCTGTTTATATTTTCTGTTATGAGAACTATTGGGTATTATGCAATTTTGCAGAACTTTATGCAAAGAGGGAGACTAAATTAACAAGGACTGCTTGCTCCAGTAAGATACAAATTTAAATCAGATTTTTGACCGCTGAATAAAATATATTTATGATGCAATTTGTGTGTACTAGACTATGTGAATATTTTGAATTCAGCAGTAAACTGTAGTGCTGGTAACCCTAAGAAAATACACAAGTGATCCTGTGAGCATAACGGGGTGTTCCCCTGCTCCTGCACCTGCCTCTGCATGCATGTTTGTCTTTGCTGGAACCTCACCCACATTGCACTAGAGGGAAACGTGAAGCCTTTTCAACAGCACATATAGAAACCAGGTCTTGACTGCAGGAAAAAACCTATCTGCAGGATGATTTATTTCTTTTGAAACCAGGATTTCAGTTCTGAAGTGAGTCCTGTTCATTTGTCTCTTTGTGCAATGTTCGTTGTGCTCATTGTGTACACAAAGCAAGGCTGAGTATCTGTGAGGCAGCTCAGGAGGACGCCTTTGGGTGGAGACCTTGCTGTTACAGCCCAGTACCTCAGGAAACTGCCATTTCAGATTTTCTTGTATGGACAGGACGCGGGAAAAGCTAAAGAAGCCACCTGAGGTCCCATGAAAACCAGAACTGTCTCATAAGTAAAGTAAGTACAAAAGCTCATAAAGTACAAATGCATTATACCTTTTGAAATGGGCCTCTAAAGAAAGTTGCCTTTCTGTTAATGGAAGCTGAAGTATAGGCAATTATTTCTCGTAAAGTTTGTAACTTATTTTATTTGATCATTTAATGGGAAAAAGTTTCTTTCGTCCAATATAGAGCAGTTTGCTGAAATAATTACTTTATGTACACTTTAAAGGAAAAAAATAAGGAAACAAATCAAACATGAAAAAAATAAGATGATCTACTGCATTAGGCTTGTTCAGTAACCTATTTGGTACAGTCAACCTTGGCTATACCTAACAAGAAAGCAGACTGTAGCAAGGTTAGATAAGTTTCTTTTAGCAATGTCAAGTGAAGATTGGTTTCTGTCCAGAGAGTTTCTATTGCAGATTTTAAAAACCATTGTACAAGCCTTGACCTTACTGAGCTCTGGTAAATTCACAGCCTATATTACTAATTTCACTTGACGTCCAAACACGAGAAACACTCAAGTGAAATACACACATTCTCTGTAAGAAATGACAAACCGGGAAGTTCTTGTTTGTGGAATGCAAGAATTCTATCACCAAGACCTTCCCTGACTGAATAATTACCAGTCTGAGGATTGGGTCAATTGTGTGCACTTTCAAAGTGCAAATGTTAGTCTAATTAGCTAGCGAGAAACAATCAATTAGGTTGCCTAAATGCACAGGTATTATGATTCTGAATAAGCATGGCTAAACATGCTTCAGTGTGAATTTGATTTTACTCTGCCTTTAGGGCTTCACTTCACTTGACAGGAGACTTGAATGTTTGCTGTTAACTGAGAATTAGTGGAACTTACCTATAAGAGTACCTTACTGTCATAGTGCAACAGATGTCTTTGCAGCAGCACTGAAAGTTGCATTCCAATAGCTGTTTCTTCAGGGAAAAAAGTCACCAGGTTTAAAAATTACATGCTCAACTTAAATGTTTGTCTTTAGGTGCCGTTTTAGAAGAATTAGCCTCTGACCAAGAATAAAAATTGTTGTCGGAATAATATGCTAACAGGTAATTCCTTCCAAGTTTTTACCTGGATACAAATACATATATAATTAGAATTCATTAAAATTGCCTTGATTTTGGTAGCTGCCACTGGGATTGTCACAACTGCTCTGTAGAGCTGCCATCCCTTACTGGAGTTCACCTGCTGGTGGTACAGATTCTTTAAGGAGATGTTTGCTTTGATCAATCCTAATGTTGCACAGTTTGTGATTGATTAGCATGCAGCCCAAAGTTGCATATAAGTGAGGAAGCATCAGCCGCCTTTTATCTTCTGCCAACATTTCCCACTACTCCCCCTTTCCATTTTTTGTGGTAGCAGACTTCAGGATTAGGCAGTCTAACATTTCAGCCTCTGGACTAGGCAAGACACCTGAGACAATATGTGGATTATCAAGGCCGATTTGGCTCTGTGGGGGTTAAGGTGGTGCTGAGCTTGAATTTGTTTTCTTTTTAAGAGCTAGAACAGTCAGGTTACAAAAGTTTAAATGCAAACAGACAAGATAGTTTAGGGATGCAGCACCATACCAGCTACTAGGAAGAAAATTAACTCTATCCCAGCTGAAACCACAACACGGGCCTGTCCTCAAAAAGAATAATTAACAATAAGTGTATTTAGATGCTGCTATTACTCCAGCCAGTTTTAAGTATTCATAGTCTAGCATTAAGAAGGAACAACCTTGCTTTATTCCTCTTTGCTTTCCCTTCCAGCAAATTCAACTTTTTTTAAAAGTAACTTTTATGTCCTACTTCTCTTTAACCTCATAGAAGAACGTATCAAAATACACACATATACATTATGTACAACATACATAGAGTTCTGTTAATTTAAAACCAAAATATTTTGTTTTTTTTTAATCGCCCATCATTACTTGACTTGTTAAACTTTTCTGTCTTGATTATGAAGACTGAATGTAGTATACATTTGACTTTGAAAGCATACCATTTGCATTTTTAGATGAATATAATGTATTGACTTACCTCATGAAAAATCATAACATATTCACCAATGCTAATGTAATTGGGTTTTGGCTTGTATTGAACCCCTTCTGATTCTCCACTATACTCTTTTGCATCATTGACTATAAATTTAGAGGGATAAACTGGTGCTTTCACACTTTCCTGTCTATAAATACAGAACTGTAGCTTTGAAATTTGCTGCAAGCTACTCTATTTCAGTACAGTAGGTATGGAGTACAATAATATCTATTTTTGTATTGTAGCAAATTACAATTTGCTAGTAATAATTTTTTCTAGTGTTAAAGCACCCTGAATTTTCTTTTATTGCCTTTCATAATTCTGACACCTATTTTATACTGTATTACTCTGATACTTTCACTAAATAGTAGCAAAGTATTAATACACAAAATAGAATTAATGACAAGCACAACTGGATGGAAAAAGGGCCACCTGATCTAGATGGACATAGAGGTTTCTTCAAGTTTCTCATTACTGGTAAAATTAAGGTTACCATTTTTCCCTTAGGATTGGAAAAAAGTCTGTCTCTAGAAAGAAATAGCCTATAGAAAAATTGCCTGTAATTACAATCAAAAAGGTTTCAAAGGCTCCCTGGGCACTCTTTGTTCTCTCTCTCTGGCTCTCTCACTTTTCTCTAATAGGTCTAAGACAGAGTGCCTGATGTATTTTGCCAGAACAGAAATGGCTGGTTGGGCTGCAGAACTGGTCCTTAATACAAGGATCACACCTTCCCAGAGATCATTCTCCTGAGTGTTCCGAGGCCTGAATGACTTGAGGCATTTAGGTTTCTTCAGTACTCTGCTGCTATGCTAGGGTGAGCCTATGTCTGCATAAAGATGAAGAAAACAAATAGAACCATAGGGCAGGGTTTTAAGGAGGTTAACAAATCCTCATTATTCTCATGAGAATTTCTTTGAAACCTTTCCACAAGCTGTGTAAAAGGATTTTTCTGGGGGGCCTACCTTCTCTATCATCTTGCTTTTCCATCTGGTAGAATTTCAACAGTTAACTCCCTCAGACACTTAATAGAGTTGAGAGCAGGTCAAAGTTGAGGGTTTTGTTTTTCTCAGTTGATTCTTATAATTGTGTAGATATCCTGGTACACTGTTCATCTGTTCAATATCCTCTCTTCGTTTAAGGGAGGATTCAATTGAGTTACACTCTCACAGAAGGTCCACTGTTAGGTTTGAATATACTAAAATCAAATAATTTGTAGTTTTTGTTTAAAAACCTCCTTGTTTTTCTCCTGTTCCCATTTTATTCCCATTGCAATTGTACCATTAGTCTTTTAATAACGAACTTGCAGTAAATGAATTGCCAGTAGACAAGCACAGAAAGCTTCAGAGTTAAAATAAATTTCCATTTAGCTTCTAAAAAGGTAGGGCAGAACACACATTTCTGTGCAACAAGGTCGAAGATGAACAGCCTTTCATCTCCCCTCCTCCAGCTCCCTAATGCACACAGGCAAGAAGGTCCAGTTACCATCTGGATGAACTTTGATAACAGGAACATGAAACTGAACTCCTGTTGAATGCTGGGGTATAATTGCCTTAGTCTTAAAATAATATAAGGACTTTACTCACACTCCTACATCAAAATGCCATCATAGATGGAAGAATGTATGGAAAAAAGGGAGAGTGGAACTGCTAGAGATTGTCTAGAGCATAGCAGGATGCATGATGGTTTTGTTGCACAGAGTTAGAATTAGCTAAGCCTTTGTGCTACTTTTAGAAAAGTCAGTTTTATTTTACATATAAAGCTGTAGAAGCTCCCTCTAGGGTAGAATGTCTTATGGCCACACTTCTCACTTTTTTCCTGCAGGAATAAAGGGTAACCCTGACTCTTTTTCTTGCAGGACAAATAAGAAAACTAAAATCTTGATTACTCCTAAACAATGCTGTATTTTGTGTAGAACATGTCTTCTATACATAGATAATGAGACAGCAAAATTCTTATTTTCAGAACTTCTGGGAGAAATAACAGCAAGAACACTTAAAGTGTGAGGTAACACATGATTCTCACACCTTGTGATGTCAGAAGACTGCTCTATTTTTGTTTTGACTGAGATACTGTGGTTTCATAAGATGTAATATATAAAAACATATATGCATATATATAAAATGAGTTACTGATGTATTAAATGTGTCATAAATATATGCTGTCCAACTTCCAAATTTAGACTGCTTTCAGAAAGAGTGAAGTGCTACAGTTAGATATACTTTTTAAGCATAAAATGGATGACTGCTGCTACAAGTACCAACATTAGAGTCCCGTACTGGGGTGTTATTCAAATGCCTAATTATGTTCAACACCCTAACAATTCATGTAAGTAGCCTACTGATGTAGGAAAAAGCCTTTTTGAGATCTGTGGAAATTACGTTGTAACACGTAAGTGACCCTTTGCAGGCTATTTCCTCCTCTGGTCATTAAAAATTGGGATGGGAAAACCTGGTGGTTTCCAACTGTGCTGTGATTCAGCTCTTAATACAGCGCTGAACAGTCTCAGAGTGTCCTGGCCCACACCTGAGACTATTCTGGGTGCATCTGTACTGGCTGATTCTCTCACAGAAGGTAGTTAAGCTAAAGATAGGTTGTGCCACTGGAACAGGACAAACCAGACTTCACACAGGTCATCATGTGAATCACTGTGCTCAGTATGGTGAGTGGTCAGGAAAGGCAAAGGAAGTGACAGAGAATTCAAAAGTGCCTCTCACTGCAAGAGAAAGTTTGATTTGTTCATCTAATTTAGGTGTTTCATGTCTGATATGATGATAAATTAGTGACCTTTCCTGCATATTGTTACATGACACAGTTCTGTAAGATAGTGCTGTATGTTGCTGGCCTGGAGGGCAAGACCGATACCTTTTTTGTTCACAGATGGTTTTGTTTGTGTGATGGCTTACTTTGATGGTTTTTACTTTTGAAGTCTCTCTTTTTCCTCAGTATTTGTTTTGGTCTTATTTTTAAGATCATGAAGAACTCTGTGGCACCAGTTATGGATCTTTTTGTCTAAATGGAGGAATTTGTTATATGATTCATACTGTATCCAGTCCATTCTGCAGGTCAGTGAAACTGAAGTTTTTATATCTAAATACTGGGCAGTAGCAGTCCAAAGACTATGTCTCCATTGTGTTTCTTTAAGAAGTCACTGTTAAAACATTATCTAAAAGAAAATACCTATTAGCTATCGCATATCAAGCTTGCAGAGATGTGACAATATGAGAAAAATAAATGTGTATAGTTGGTTTCTACTTGCTTGGCAGGTGCAACAGTACATATGCATTCAGGATGATGATGATGTCTATATTTAGAGCCACATCTCTTCCCTCATTACAATACAGAAAGAACAAAATACCCTTTGCCTCATGGAATAGAGACTGTAGGAAAGGCATTCCGAAAGGCAAAGTACATTCCCAGTCTTTCTTACAGATGAACTATATTGCAAACATTTTTGTGACATAAAATGGACTGCCCTGAACAAAATGAGGAGGCACAAAAAGAAATAATATAATCTTTTAAGGGTGGGGAAAAAAAGACTGTCATTCAAGACTTGCTGTGTTCTCTGAATCTTGCTCAAATACTCAGCTTTACACCATCAAGGCAGCAAAATGAGATCCTTCTTACACCATCCCATAATAGAACCTTTCTTCTTTCTAAAGCCCATGAAGAACATTGGAAAAGAAGCACTTCCTTTTTTTGCATGTGGATGTATTTCCTGCATGAATACAGCCGTATCTTTTAATTTTCTCATTTACCAAGATAAAAGATGCTAAATGAAATTCCCATTTTTCATGGTTCATTTACTAATTCTGAGTTATCATTCATCAAAATAAATTATTATCGATTTAGTGGGTTTACTTAACAAAATAATAGTCCTTCAGACAAAGATTACATACACTTAAGGATATTGCCTTTTTTCCTTACATGGCAACTTCGGCTCCCTCTTCCATCCACGGCTATAACTAATGATACCTTGATAAAACAGTTGAAGAAGGAAACAAAATCTTTTCTCCGATGCCAAATTAAAATATTTCTTTGTTTTGTTTGGGACAGTTCAATTTAAACACTTAAACTCAAGCATGTAAACTCTTTTAGCTAGATGAGGAGAAAAGAGGGAATTTTGTGATAAATGCTTATTGAAAAATATACCCAGCATATCACTGTCATTGTCCAGTGTCACAATGAACCAGATCCACAAGGGAGACTAAAGCTCCCAAGTGCTGGATGATGGTGATTTATCCTAACTGCTGAACTTTGCAAACTTATGTGATAGAAAATGAATACTACACATGCAAAAAGGTAAAACATTTTTTGAAATACATGTTGGGGTTTTTTTCCTAAAAGAAATCCCATATTACTGACGTTAAAAGACTCAAATGAAAGTGAATAGTTAAACTAAATAGAATCTGTTACACAATTTCAAAGCACCCTCTCAACTACTGCTAGACTGTGTAACAAGGAAGATGAAGCTCATGCAATAACTATAAATACAAAGTAACAAATACTCAGAACAATTCATTCTTCAGAAGCACAAACTAGTCAGTGCAGATACTTTCCGCTTTAACAGCTCCAAATGAAGTCATTTGCAGTTCAGGTATTGTAGGATTTTATAATCTGCTGAAGCAGAAAAGTAACATCTTAAGAGCATTTCTGTTTTACTCAGGCAATCTTACTGCATTTAAATTATCAACTTTTTTTCTGGGTCTAGTGATTGATTATGAAGTGAGGTGGTTTAAATAGCAGCATTCTATTTAAGCATGTCCTCATTCTAAGCATGTTCCTTAATCAGTCAGAGAAGGCTAATTATAGATGAGAAAGGTTTTGTTTACACACAGATATCTTAGTAATCAGCAGTGATGTGAATAGAAACAACAGAAAAAAAAAAAAAGCATCACGATTCAGCAGAATTCAGAAAATATTTGGTGCTTTTGGAATCTCAAGACTGGCATCATCACGCAGTTGCACTAAGTTTCTTTGGTGAAGTTTCTGCCAAATCCCCCCCAAGGCTCCCAAGTGTTCTCAAATGACCATCTCCCACCAAAAGAAAAATCACTTTTAAACTCAAAACCTGGATGACAATTAAAAGGGAGAGATGGAGAAAGAGCAGACTAACAAACTGTAGAAGTGCCTTCAAACACCTTTGCCTTGACAATCCACTTAGGTGCACAAATGTATTGTGCTAAACATAGTTAACCAGATTACCTGATGCAACATCATTGGAAGTAATTTCACCATATAACCAAGAAAAAATGCATCATTCTTTAGAATTACATGTTCTGTAGCATGCTAACAAATTAAGAGCCACAGTTTACCTGTGGAATTTCAGTTATTTTTATTGTTCAGAAATGAATATATACAAGGTAGAGATTTAATAGAAATAAAACATTAATTGACCCCCTCCCTCATGCTACATGAGCAGATTTTAAATACAGCTGATGTGTGTTAAAACATGAAGTTGCTCAGCTGCCATCTTCTCGTATTGCTTTCCTAACAATGAGTTAATGTTCTCAGCAGCAAAAGGCACACCTAAACACACATAAACCAGATGAGCTTCAAACCCAGGAACACTCAAAAGTACTAAACAAACAGGCAGCAGGACAGAGAAGGATGGACAAGCAGCTGCCTCAGGTATCTCAGAAACCACAAGGCTGAAAGCTGTTTGCCTCAGCACCTGAGGCACAGCTGTCCCATAACCATTAATTAATGCAGAGCAGAATTAAGGGAAGATTTTTTTTTTTCTTACACTTGGCAGATTTCTGAGAGCATTCTTTCTGTATCTCAAACTAAATACAGATGGTCTAAGACCACATGAACACAGCTCCTCTGCTTCGGAGGGCAGTGCACGCAAAATGAACAGTGAATGCTCTCCTTATCATACGTGTTTGAAAACTGTTAGCAAACAGAATTAATATCACTGCCAGATATGGCATATAACACATAGTTAAGGGAATATAACACATATAACACACTTGCCATATAAACACATAGTTAAGGGAGTTCTAGGGAAAAATAATCAATTCTTTCAACTGCTCTCTAGTAAGAGAATTTTTTTTTACTCTCTCTGAATTCATTTTCAGAGGAAGTTTTGAAACTCCTCTAAAAGCAAAAGTTTTTAAAAAGCTGCTTAGGGCTTCCAATTAAGTTTGCTATTGCTTATTCAATTTTGGTTTTAATTTCTTTTTCATACTCACTAGATGCCCTTATAGTTTATGGATTAGGGCAACTTTTAGGAGCCTACAGATTGAAGATTGTGGTGATTTTGAAGCTATCAGCCATGGAATCTGAATTACATTGACAAGCAGATAATTTTTCAGCTTTTTCTGCTTAGGGCCTTGTATCTACATGCAAATAATTTTGATACCAAGAAGGACTTTTCTGACTAAAGGAAGACTAAATAAAAACTGAAGTCAATACCCTTACAGTATAATGCAAACCAATGAGAATCTGTATGCATACTTGACTCAAATCCTACTTTAATTTTTAAGTCTGTCAGATACTTCCTTACGATGCCCACCTTAGACTCTGGCAAAGAAAGACACCTCACCTTCTTACTAAATCCCACTGTCAGAGGATCCCTTGCACTGCCCCATGAACAGCATCTGCAAAGAGACAGCAGTCATGCCTCGTGTATTGCAAGAGCTTTATCCTTCTGTTTTAGTTACTGATCAGATTGTAAGGGAGCCGCTGGTCACCTCCTGACATCTTATCCTATGCAGTCTGTTTCCTTCCACCTGGTATTGATGCTGGCATGGGTAGTTTTGATTAATATCCTGTGCTGAAAGACTCTACGGATTTCTTTACCTATGCTAGTGTTTAGTCTGTAGCACAGCTCCTGTAGTATGTTTGTATACAACAGTTTAAGACTGGCTCATCTCATCTGACAGGAGCTGTGGGCGTGTGTGCAGGCACCTAGAGGAGCAGAAATCTGGATACCATCTGGAAACAGGAGGGTTTAGTCACAGATTTTCCTCAAACATTGAAGGCTGCTGTCTTTCAACTCTGATTGAATTAGAAATTCTATTTTCTTAGAGGGGGAAAGACCTCTTTTCCATTTTAAAAATCAACTTTGGAATGCTACGTAGTAGGACCATTTAAAGGCAACATGGAGCACATGCTGGAACAGCAGGCTAACAGCGTGGAGGGGATGTTGGACCTGGTGAACACTAGACTTATGTGAGCCTTACTTTTACTTCTGCCCAGAATCAGGCTGCTCTGGTTTTGGCCCATTCATTCAAGTGCAGATGTACCAGTGCCTGCCATATTAACTACTGCTCCTAACTTGGGCTCTACTTTTAGCCATCCATTATAAACAAGATAAACTGTGAGTTGCTCCTGGCTTTTAAGGCTGTGTCTAGTAAGACTGACTACCTCAAGGAGGCACTTTATAGACACCATCAGTCTGGATTATGTTCATAGCCCACCTGCTTCTTAGAGACTGTTTTTGCCTTGCTTGCGGTCATTGCATACGTAACGCCATTGAAATTATTAGAGCCCTGCTACTGCAATAGGATAAGCAGGTCTCCTGAGTGAGTTCCACTGCTAGTTACTGATGTCTGCTTAGTTTCTTTCTCACCAATTTTTGGGAAGGACTTGCAGAAGAAATCTTTCCTGGTTGTCTTAAAGCATCAGTTGCTTCTATTTTTAACATAGGCCTTCACCTATTTGTATATCAGAACAGGTGACTTCATAAAAGCTTGTGCAAGCCCATATTTGAACATCTGGATTTTCAGAATTACCCTGACTGTAGCAGAGTTTGTTGCTAGGGTCACATTAGATTTTATTTATTTACATGTAACCCAGAGATACCTCATCTCAATTTTCCTGTTTCTATGAGAACCTACATATTTTTTTAGGTTTTATGGCAGCATTTTCTACATAGCATGGAATGACTTTCAGCAAGTGTGCCAACAGGTCAGCCCAGAGAAAGTGGATGGGTAGCTTTGTAATCCCTAATCCACTGCACCCAGTTAAACAGATACTATCAAACTAGCTGGTCATGGAAAACATGTTTCTGCAACTTTTTTTTTTTTTTGTTACATCCAGGCAGAATAGGTTCAGCATCCAGAATGTTTAAGTATTGCATCTGCCTTTTTAGTGGAGGGTTTTTTCCTGTTGCTGTAACCTTGGATTCATATTGGTATAGTTTTCCCCTTAGAGTCTTTGGCCTTCAAGCTCCTTTCCCTCTTACAGACTTGTGACTACCTCAAGCATCTGGTTCTGTTTTCTATTTAGTAGGAAGTGCTACATTCTCAGTGACCTTTTTTTTTGGGCTGTCACCACATTTCCAATTTTTCTTACTGTGATCTTTTGCAGAACATGAAAACAGCTTCCACACACTGTTCATGTCACATCACTCTGCTTCCCACAGCAGATCAGAACCCTCGCCTTTTACCTAATCCTCTCTGCAACAGGACTGTCTTTTCTTCCTCGTGCTTCATTTGGCTCTTAGGCTACTGACTTACTCCCTTTACACTTGTTCTTTAGAACTTTTCCATGAGCCTTAATTTGATGCCAACGCCTATTTATTTTTTTTCTTTCTGTATCATTTTAGCCTTCATTATTCTCCAGTTTTCATTGGTATTCAAGAATACTTCTATGAATTTCATATTCCATTTTCTATCCCTGTTACTCTATTCAGCTCTCCAAAGCATTTCTCTCTCCCTTGCTAGAGAACAATGCCCCACTCAAAGTACACTTCTATTCTTGAAGTATTCTACAGTATTTCAGAAATAGGCCACTGAAAAGCCACTACACTTACAGTAAATATCTGGAACATTATCTCAAGCAATCAGAGCAGTCTGCCTACCCTTGCTCTCCCAGCAGTGACACATCCTAACTTTGAAAAGTCTCACATTGTCCTTGGCAGTTGCACAGCTTTAATATATGATGATAATTAAATGGGGTTTTTTGTGGTGTCTGTATCTTCCATTATATTTCCAAAGACAAAGAATTAAAAGAAAGAAAATTCTTTGTGCAACGGCTGAGACCAGCAGTACTGAAACACCATCTCTAATGTACAGAAAGCCTAGTGGAGTCACATTGAGCATCCCTGTCAGAAAGCTCACAGGGATCCTTTTGTCTTAGATATCCTCAACATTTCTCCTTTTTGGCAGTTCCTCTCCACCCTGCCTTCTTATCCCTCATCTGAAATTATACCTTGCAGCTGCCAATGGCAGTTGAGAACTTCAAGTATGTTGCAGAGTTCAGCCCATTTTTCTCAGCTGGAGCCTGAATTGCTTATGTCACAGATTGTTATGACTTCAATGCCAGAAATAGCAGGAAGGAGCAAGATCTTTAGTAATACAAATAGAGGGAAACAAATTTACATATATAAAAAATACATTCAGAATGTAGATACTGAAATAAGTGCTTTCTGTTTTTTGTAATGCAAGAGAAACTTAGGAGGGTGAGTGCAAAATACAAGAGAAATGAAGATTAGTTTAGCTTCAGCCTACCTATTTTTGATACGTAATATGAATTACTAAGCCATTACTTCTATTTATTTTTAATAAAATATCATACCATTTTACCACAGTAAAATACCACATCCATTTTAATCCTTTCTTCAGAAGAAGTTTTCAGAAGCTCAATACATAAAATAAGCACAGTAGAGAAGACTTACCTAGGTCTCTCCAAGAGGGGGTTATTCACCAAGCATGTAACATGTTCTGGCATGAATTATTACAGTGCATAAACTTCTTTTGCAATTTAAGGGGTACTGTGCCTCAATGAATACCCATTTCCTGGATCTATTTACCTGACAGCTCTTCAGCAAAGGAAGCTAGAAAGTTACATGAAAGGGGAAGAAGAAAGCATGGCTACTGTGTCAGAACCAGGGGGAGGACATACTCAAGAGGTAGATTTAATTAACTAAAGCTATCAGTAATTGATATATTAAATATATGAAAACAGTGTCGATCAGAACGTAAACTTGATACGCAATGTGCCCGATTCCCTTTGCTCCAAAAGTGTGAGGTGAGAGGAAATTACGTAAGAAAAGTTGCTGCAAAGCAAATACAAACTTTGAATTATGTCATAAGTTCTCTCTCCCCTTAGGAGTAAAAGAAGCCTTTGTGCTTTTCATATTAGGTGACAAGTTGCCATCTAATCTGGATACAACTTGGTTTCCCAGGTGTATTGAGAATTACACGGGGGCCCGTTGTGAAGAAGTTCTGCTGCCCAGCATCAAGTCCCAAACAAAAGGTGACCTGTTTGCAGCTCTCTTGGCTTCACTTCTTCTTCTAGGAGTTCTTGTAATTGGAGCATTCTACTTCCTTTGCAGGTAAAAGTGCTTCATAAGGCTGATGCTGTTTAATCAAGTAGAAATTTCTTCTGGTAATCATGTACTAATTATTTGAATGTAAAAACACATAATGAATTATCCATAAGGTTGTATGGTTATTCAACATAATGAATGTGGATGTCTCAACTTGTTGCTTGTAATATTTTACTTCCTGGCTTATAGTTTTCTCAGTGTCTTTTCTAAGCTATTGCTTATAGTTGCTTTGTAGAAAATGCAGGTACACACCCATGTCTGAGATCTACAGTCTACACAGAGTCATTGCTAACATTTTGAAACTTTATGTTGTCCTTATACCGTCCAAAGATTGAGAAGTAGATGTAAAGTAACAGATTGCTCTTCCCACTGAACTGGCAGCCAAAGCAACTGGTGCCAGTAGCTCCAAATTCCTCTACAGCTCCTGGTCTAAAAAGGAAAACTAAGGAAAGACTGAACTTGAAGAATAATCCCCGGTAGATGTTTACTAACTAACACTTAGAGCAAAACAGAGGGCTAACTAATTTGTCCAGGATGATCCATGTTTGAGTAGCAGGATAATGTCAGCGCTAAACAGCAAGTGCTGCAGGTTTGGTTTTAGCAGCATTTTAGGCATATCAGGACTTGGACTGAAAACACATAAGCAGTTTCTGGGATTAAGACAAGTATTTGATGCTGTACATATGTCAGTACACATACCAAATCTAAACAAACTTATTATCTTCACTTGCTCTCTGCATTTATACTGCAAGTCAACTTCCTATGTACCTTCTTTATTTTTAGAGTACAGCACTTTTGGTAAAAGTTCATTTTGTCATACACCATTAATATGTGTTTTGCCTTTATAAGGCAATTGACACAAGCCCCTGCAATTCTTGGTCATCACAGACTTGCAGCCTCTTCCCCTGTCTCCTATACTGCATTTCTCCTTGGTTATGATAACCAAAAGTTCTTGCAATCCTGTTCTTTGCTCTCCCATAATCACACTGCCAAATCAACCTCTCTGATCAGTGCCTTTCAATGAGCGACCTTTGGAATAGCTGGTCTAGTTTTACCTCAGCTGCTGTCATGGAAACCCACTGAATGCCAGTTTTTCCCACAGCTGAATGTATTTAGAAAAGATAGAGAGCATTTGATAAGACAGTTTTATAAAAAAACCCCTTGTTGTAAAGGATACCCCCAACCTTAGTAATTTTAGTTAAATTAATCCTGTTTAGCCATGGAATACCACAGCAGTTGTTCACTAAAGAACATTTGCAGATAAGTAAAAAGCTATTAGAATAGAATACAGCTTTAACTAACTTAAGAAAAATTCATTCAAGTCTCATACAGACAGAATTTCTTTGGAAATAAAACGGTCTCTGAGAAGAGGAAAGAAGTCTTCAGGCAGTAATCTATTACAAGATCCCTTTCCTCTTGTACACAGTAAAACTAGGGGAAAGCTGGAGACAGTCTACTGAGTTTCAGGGACAAAGTACAGAACCTCAGACCCACAGCAATGACAGGTCTGTGCAAGTTCTTTTATTGGACAGGTGGAAGATGAACCTCAACTAGTCTTCACTCAGGCTTTTACTAACTAGCAGTAGCAATGCCCCTTTATTAGAAAAATAACAAGGGCAACCACCCTCAACACAGTTGCCCTTGAACCTGTCTTACATACCAGACTAGCTTGGGAAATCTCATAGGACCATTATCAACACCTTTAGCACAGATAAAAGACACTCACTGGCTCAAAAATGTCTTCTTGTACCTTTACACTTCTGAAGCTGACGTAGGATGATCATCTGCTAGAGGACTCTTCAATAAAAGAAACCCTTTACATCTTTAAGTCTTTATGTCTTGACTGAAATGACCAACATATGAGGAGTCTCAAGTGGCTACTGTAATCTACTCCCCTCTTTTCAGCTATGTGAATGAAGATTATTGCTAGCAGCTGTCATTAATCTACATTTTTTTCCCTCAGATTTGATCTATCACTTTGCCCAAACATCTTAGAAGAGGGTGGAAGTAGGGCTTGTAAGCATCATCTTTGACTTGTCCTCTTGACAGGATATATTAAGTTTAAAATGTTAAGGGAAATATTCTGCTATCAAGTTTCCACTATTACACTTAATTAACAAAAATGTTTGATCCACAATCAAAAAGTAGAAAGGTTTTTCCTGATACTGTGTGTTATGAAGCATTTGCATGGGCCTTTCAGCGGGGCATTCTGCTGGGGTTTTAGTATAAACAGTAATGCAATCTGGAAGGATGCAGAAGGAGATACTAATTGAGCTTTAGGACAAGGAAATGGAATCCCTAAAGTTACACATCAAATCTTTTAGGAAATCAGTTTTGTTCTATGTTCTTGTTTGGATCATCACTTGTACCTCCCTTTCTTTCCAAGTTGTCTCTCTCTGAGGCTACTTGGGGCAGATTTGAGGACGAAGCATGAAAGAATAGGGCTGCACAGGGCTCTTGGGGTGAGCAGTGGGAACCAGTTCTCCTTTTACATTTAGCTGACTCATCACATTCTTATCACCTGATGATTTTTTTCCCAGACCGCATGGAGGGAGGGCAAATCCAGCTCTAGGTGCTCCCCACCTTGACACAAACACCCCCCCAACAAACAGTACTGACAAAACCTGTCCTTCTGACATGGGCAAAACAGGAAAGTCTCCAAAATTCCCTGCTATTACACTGCCACTGAGTAACAAATGGCACATTTTGCTTCCAGCACTTTACACACCAGACCACATCCATCTGGCCTTCTTCCTCCAGAAACATATTGTACCAGAGTTACTGGGAGAAGAGTAAGAAAGGTAGCTCAGGAGTATAGATGGCACGGAAGCCAGCTCTTATTTGAAAGCAATACTGAAGCCTAAATGCCACACCACACACAGAGCTTAGAGGAATAGAACAAACCCTAGGAAAAACTAAAATAAATCTGCAATTCATTTCTACATTTCATTAGAAGTCCACATTGAAATGCCAAATCACCTGTAAGGTGAGTGTAGTATTGATGAACAGGAACTCAGCCAGCCAAAACAACGGGGTCTAGGAATAAAGCCATTTCAGCTGTCCAAGACAACAGACTTTGTGGAGGAGTTACATCACCACAGGACACAAACTGGACAGAGAACAGCTCATGACTCTTCTCAAGAGAGCAGATGCCTGATTACTATTAAAAGAAAGGGAACAAGACAGCAAGAGATCGTTTCCATTTACTAGATTTGTTTCTCCTCAGCGAAGTGGGGAGAATTGAACATAATTTTCAAACAAATAGTTTTGTGCTGTGTACTAATTGCTTAAATAAAGACCTGAGAAATCAGACAAACAGGAACATTAACTTTAGGAGAGAAGCCATGTAGTACTGAGTGCTGTACTGGCCTCTGATCTCTGTTCTTCTCCCTCCAGTACATGCTTCTCACAAACACTGAGTAATTGCAGAAGATCCACATCACTTCTTTTCAATGGACATAATTTAATTAATTCGTCTCTTAAGTCTTTTCACTCTGTTTGTATTTTTTCCTGTCTCTGTTTTTTTGTTTCTTTTGGCCAGGAAAGTTTCCATTCCAAGGAGAAGTTCTTCAGAGTGTAGTGCCAACCTGGTTGAAACTACAAGCAGCAATGACTGCAACAGTGAGTACAATTTAAAGTTAAATGACTGGACTCCACAAGGAAAGTGGAGGAGGAAGTTTTTCTTAGTCAAAGGTATGTGTTGTTTATTTTTCAGAAATAACAACAGCATAAAGCATTAGAGTGGAAGAGTGGTGGGAAAACAACATGCAGAGCAACCCTTAGGATACAAGTTGCAGAGGATGGTGTGGTAAGCAAGATGAGAGAAGAAAGTAGATTCAAACAGGAGGCTGTTGGAGAAGACTGCAACTAAGACATAAACAGTTCCACTTAATGGAGTTTGTATATATTTTTAAAGGTGTATCAATTATACAGAAATCACTATCATTTATGTTTGAATTCCGTGAGATTTTTTAATGGCAAATTACTGTTTTCAGTAATGCACAGGTAGACACATGAGAATTTTGGAATTTACTACATGAGAAATGTATAAAATGCAATACTTTTTTTTCCCCCACTGCACAGAGAATGTGAGACAGTCACAGGGTTTTAGCGTGATGTAATACTGTGGATTTTTGATAGGGAATTTTGTTTTTCACAGAAATACCCCAGAGGAGCTGAGGACTGTCTTGATTCAATAGTTTCAAAATTTGTACTAGTGATACATGTCCAGAATTTGGCTTGTTTCAGATACCCTTACCAGATGTAGGGGGAAAAAAGTACCTTTCTCCCAGCTAAGACTGACTCTTGTTTTTTTCTTTTTTTTAATTAATTCATAAGACAACATGAGGATGAGGCACTGCTGCTGGTGTATTGGCAAGCTTCCTGGCACATGATTTGAATTCACATTAAAAGAAAATTTAAGAAAAGAGATAGGTAATGGTTAAAAGAAGTTCAGTAGGCAGACAATTTACCCTCTGTTTGGTATACATCCCTAATATTATGCAAGACATCTTCCTTGATGGGTTTATTTTTGTCTTGCTTTCTTCTGAAAATCTGAAGGCAATTTAAACCTCACCTTAAATTTTCCAGTTGATATTTCGGGTAGCAGAAGTCAGGAATTTTATTCATCAGGTCAATTCCTGACAGGTATCTTGGCTGAAAAAGTGCTGCCCTCTCTCAAGATTTCTTTCTTTTAATCACATAACCATTTGTTGATCACACCAGTAGATCATATATCACAGTCTGGTTCCTTACAGGATTCTCTTACTCAGACAGAAAGAGGCCAAATGACATGGTCCGTGTGTCTTTTTGCCTTGACAACACAAAGAGAATGTCTGATTAGTCAGAGGCATAGAAAATGTGAACTGAGCAACTTTCTTTTCAAGTTATTTCTAGCCCTGGGGGCTGAAACCAGGAAAAAACCAACTGTTTCCATAACAGCACATTCCCCCAGCAGGGACTTATAAGGTTGTATTTAGGGGAAGATTAATTGAGAAAACTTCATGAATTGAAAGGAGAGAAAATGCAGAACAGAGGTTTCTTGTCTCTGAAATAAACAACCTGGAGGTGTGTAAAAACACAGGTGCAAAGAAAATGTTGAATAAGCTCCTGTTCTTGGGATGCCCTCATGCCCTAGTGTGAGAAAACAGTGTGTACTTCCTATCAATGTAGGCAAAAGTACAACAGGACGGAGAAGGAAAGCTGTGCTGTTGCAGTGGATAAGGTGAGAAGTCAAAGAGAAGCCTGTGGTATAATAACTGCTAGAACACAAACCAGAAAAACTCAGTACCTTCTGAGGACTCATGTCAGAGAAGTCAGAGTCCAGATTAATGCTCAGCATCTGAAGGGAGCATCTGAGAGCACCAAATCAAGTAGAGGACCTGATCCAGGCATATAAAAAACACTAAAAGATCACTTTCTCCCCAAGTTAGCCAATCTTACATGTTATTTTATGGACTTCAAACCTTTAGCAGATAAGCTAAAGAAAGCTGGCAATATTGTTTTAAAGGCTAGGAAAGAGAAAAGTGATTTTTCATCACATAGGGCCATGCCAGTGTTGTACAGAGAACTCAGGGGGTCGTGTAGCAGTACTGAGAGCTGCATCAGAACCACTGTCACCTGAACTGTGCACAGCCTTGGTGAGAACTAATGAGAGAGGACTGCTCGAGATAATTTCAGCATGTTGCTGGTCCCCAGACAGTCACAATTCCAGTTTGGGATGCTATCCCCACCGAACAAGGAGAAGGCTTGTGGCCATCTGAAGTGGAAATTCAGGAAGGAGATATTAATAGAAGATGTAAGAAATAAATGGCCTGAAGTTTTACTGTATAAACTCTTACAATCCTCTCAGCTTTCTAGACAGGTATGGAACAGTTATTCACTGTTACCAAGCTGGTTTGCATTATTCGGGAAACAATTTGTGCAAAAATCGAGGCTGAATAAACCAAACCTATGTTTAAATGCAGACAAGGTGATTTATGAAACAGTGTTACCTGTGAAGGAAATGCTATTAGCAACCCAGACTGCCTCAAACCCATTGCACCTGAGAACATTTCAGCTTCTAAAATTAATTATTTCAGTTCACAAGCATTGGGCCTGTGATGTTCAGATCACAATGAGATCAGGCTACAAATTCATTTTAAGATAGTCAAATGCCACAGAGAGTAGAGGGATAGCCAACATTATATGTAATTTAATAAAATAGTGCAGTACTCTGTAGCAATGCTTGCTTACAAAATTAAGGAAGTAGTCCTGGGAGCAATAAAGCTAAAGAAAAAACCAGTTCAATGGATCAGATCTTGTGGTTGGAGTCACTGGAGTCTAAAATTATGTGTTTATGGAGGAGTAAGAGCTCTCTCTTGTCCATTTGACTCCCATTTCATAAAACAGAAGATCTCATGTCTTTAAAATTACCTTTCCACCAGCTGAAAGGTTATGGAGAGAGGAAAAGTGGAAAAGACTAATTTCCTAAGAAACTGCACACTTTGGAGTGTTATAGCAAAAATTCTTTTATACCTGAGGATGATGTTTTCCTTCAGAATCTTGTAGTAAAAGTCTTCTCCTAATGTGTTGCAAAAACCTTTTGATCACTTGCAGAACAAACTGGCAGGTATTAGCAGGAAATCTCTGTACAGACCTAAGTAACAGGTTGCTTACATGTTACAGTAAATAATTGTTCTTCGTTAGCAGCACAAACAAACACTGGACAAAGTACAGTTAAAGGAGAAAGTGAAATGGCTTTTCAATGAAAACAAGAGGATTTCTCTGTGCTAGTATTTTGATTTATAATGTTCAATATTCAGCAGCAAGAACAACAGAAAGTCCATTTGGTAACACTTCCCACTTCTCATTTTAAAGGTACCTTCAGTGTTGTGCAACCCCTTCAGAATTTACTGGACTGAAAGACTTTTCTTTCTGGCCCTACATTTTTGGAGAGCTTAGAGGGGCTCTGATTGTGTGACTCAGTTATTTGAAAATGGAAAGCCAAGAAGAAATTCAGAAAAGAACGTATCACCACAGAAATGGTGTCTGTGCCATTGCTTTCTGTTGTGAGTGTTCTGAGTAGGGGCTCCCAAACAGTCCAGGCAGAACAGGAAAGCACTGAAATTCCTGTTCAGTGTTCAATGAATTCTGTATCAGGAGATACGTACCTGAAGGCACTGCCCGGGGAGAG
Source organism: Grallaria varia (assembly GCA_013396735.1). NCBI lineage: Eukaryota > Metazoa > Chordata > Aves > Passeriformes > Formicariidae > Grallaria > Grallaria varia. The sequence goes on from VWZG01003057.1 coordinate 411,126, forward strand.
GGAGAGCTTTAGCTCCCTTTAGCATGGGATACCCAACTCTTCTATATTAAAAAGCAAAACCACCCCCTCCGTTATGCTCCTTTGGTATTTATTGTCCTTTCAAATCCAGCTATTTCCAGTAAAAATTGAGAAGACTGTGGGTGAGTTGAAAAACTGTTCCACTTACTTTCATTTTTACCATGACTATATTCAAACCCAAGGATATTCATGAAGATTTGTCAGTATAAGTTTGGGAAAAAACCTGGAACTAAATTGTGTTGTGATTCTCTGGCAGTGTTATTTAGATTACCAGGATGCAGGTGTTCCCTGTGCCTCTCAGTTATCATGCCTTTTGTTCACATCTATATACCTAAGTGAAGACATGGAATATTCCTACATCTCAGATTATATGGAATAACCAAAAGAATCCAGGCATAAATTAGTTGCTTTTTGTGGTTAAGATCAGTGGAAAAAGGGCTTCTTTCAATAAAGTACTGCAGTATTTCCTGCACTTGGGGGAAAAATGAGCAAACAAAAAACCCCTAAACCTGTATATGCTGAAAGATGTCAAAAAAAACCCCTACCCCAAAACCTTCTTCACTGTTCTATGTAACATTATCTCCTTGTTTATCCAAAGTCTGTTCTTGCTTTCCTTTGACTGTAACCTGTTCAGCATAATCTCTGTGTGAGGCAGGAGATCAGCTTCTTGATGGCAGAGTACCAGATAACAAATGTTGTCAAATACCAGCAGTCAGCCTGGCGCTCAGTTCCATCTTTGGGACTGATACTCCACAAACCCTTTCACCAGAAATCATTTCCAGGGCGAGATAAGGGCGTGTAAATAGAACCTACAGCTGTAGAACCTGAAATAACAAGAAGATACTGCTGTTTTCATCCCCCAAATTAAAGCTACAACCAATTTTTAACACTTGTCAATGCACCTCTGTGTCTGCAGAACATTTGAACATTCTTTTTCAGTGGACATTAAAAGGAACTGTTTTCAAATTACCCTCTCAATGCAAGTAATGATATTTCATCTAAAACTTTGTACAGGCAAATGATGGGTTGTAAAAATGTATCTGAGCATCCACTGGTGGTATTTTCTTGCAGGGCTGGGTAATTTGAATGTTGTACATTCTCTGTCACAGAATTTGCTGCTATTTCAAGCCATTCAGTCATTTTCACCAGTTCTGGAAACTCTCAGAGTTCCTCTTTTGAGGGGATTAGTGTTTGCTCTCAGTGTTGCCATATTGACAACTCAGCTAAGATGAGCTTATTTTAAAAATAGCTGCTTCTAATTCTTATGGCTGTGAGAATTTATTGTGGAAAGGTGACATGACCTGCCACTGTCAGTGATGTGAATCACTGAAACATTGATTTTGAGGATTTTGTGCTATCTGCTAATCTCAGTGAAGATCTACCTGTGAAATGCAAGGATGACAATTTATAAATTTATATATTGTTTTTTAGTTATTTATTGTTTTTAAAAAGCATTTAAAAGGACAAATTCCAATATGATTTGGGAATAATTTTTTTGTCCTACATTATCAAAGCACTTGGAAAAAAGTTCCAATTAGCTATTTCTCTGCTAATAATTCTAACCTTGTGTAGTGGGTTGACCCTGACTGGATTCCATGGACTCATTAAATTCCTTTCTGCAACTAGGCATAAGGGAGAGGGGTCATCCACTTACCACCTTTACGGACAAAAACAGACTCAAAGTGAGATAATACCTAAATTTATTACTAACAGGATAAAAGCTAAGCTAAAGAGTGAGAAATAAAACAGCCTTAAAACACACACCACACACACAGAGAGGCGTTACTGTGATCTCTAATTGGCTCAGCCTTGGCCAGGAGCCAGATGACCCTCCTGGGGCCAAGTGTCATTGGCTCCCATGGGACAGGGGAAGCTTCTAGCAGCTTCTAACAGAAGCCACCTCTGCAGTGCCCACCACTACCAAAAAATTCAGCTACAGAAACCCAGGACACCTTGTGTCTGTTTGACCCCCAGCAGTGGTGCAGGACAATGCCCAGCACGCCCCGGAGCGAGACTGGGTTACGTCCCTGCACACCGGCGAGCCCAGAGCTCAGAGCACCCCAAGGCTCTTCTGGAGTCCTTCTCAAACAGCCCCTTCTGGAGCCTGCACCTGGTTGAGAAAGGCTCCTGTAAGAGACCATTTAACTGTACATTTACTATCTTTGTGACTTCTAACTATACAGACTTTAGATGTCAAATGTTATTTTTTGGTATCATTCCATAATAAAATAGAAGTAGGCATCTGAATGACAAATGTTTTCTCTTGTTCTTTCACTGGGCCAGACATGAGGCATTCAGAAAACTTGGGTCAACTCCAAAGTTGGTGTCTGATTTGAAAGCTAACAACCAGCACCCCAGAGTTACTTCTTGGAGAAAGAAGTTCTTCATTTTCAGAAAGAAAAATACAAACTAGGAGGGGATAATGACACTGAGTGAGTTTTGAGGTAGACTTTTAACTTAAAATTTCAGAATCATATGATTTTTTTCTTAATAATTTGGCTCCTCTTTCTCAAATACTCTCGCATGTTACAGAAACACCCTGTAATGAGAAGACTTTTGGATAGTAACTTTAAAATAAAATTTACTTTTGGATAGTAACTTTAAAATAAAATTTACAGTTACAGCTTTGTCTGGCAGTTGCTATTTTGGTTGTGCAAATATGAGGTTATACATCACACCGCTTGCCTATTATTTTTTGTATTTTTGAAACCTACAGATCAGTTAACTAAATGATGCATTAAGAACAAATGTGCAGCAAAACATTATTCATATTCAAAAGATGGGTAAAACCAATGTCTTTAGCTTTCGTCAGCAAAACTATCACTCCTCCCTGCAAGTCTTGTGACTCTAAGTTTTCTTCCTTCTTGTAACAAAACCAAAATCCAGTTGTGGTCACTTAGGAATTCTGTTCTCTTGCTGGAGAACCATCAGTGCTTACCATCAGCACTGTAACTGCAGATAAACTTTAGCTATCTTTATGCTAATCACATTTGTCTCAGTTGCTGAATACTCATTTAACTACCTTTGCTCACTTTAAAACCTCATGGTTACTCTTTTGAGTGACAGCGGTACAAATTCTGGCACTGCAAAACTTTCTTGCTATTAAGAACAAGCTCTGCCTTTGGGTACATGCACCGTTTAAGCAAATAAATTTTGGTTTCTCTCAGGAGTTGTGGCTGAAGAGCAGATGATAGCATGGAGGCAAAATGAATTTGGACAGCAAAACACTTAAATCACAGACGTTGCAGTTTACCACTTACTTCCCTGTCACATGGAAAGCATGATGCAGCCTGGGAGAGCATAGTGGTTCCAGCCATGTGCACAGCTCTGGGGTCCCTTGGGCTCATCCCCACCCGCTCAGGCTGCAGAGAGGATTCCTGGACTCTAGTGCAGGCTATTGGGGTCAGCCCCCCAGCATCTCACCTGTCCTGTGTTTACCTCGGAAGTTTTCTCAGCTCCAGGACCCTGCTGATGTCCAGCCCCTTCAGACCACCCTCTGGTTCTGAGCTCACCAGCTGCTCCTTCAGACACCTCTGCACACCTCTGCACTGCTCCCGAGGACACGGGGCTGACCACGCTTCAGCTGCTGCACAGCAAACACTTCCACATGCACGTGCTGCTCGGTGGGGCTGACAGCGCCAGGAAGCCCAGCTGAGGTACAGGAATGGAACCCTTCCTTTCCCTGCTGTTCAACGTGCGCTTCTGCAGGCACAGAGGGCCGGACACGACATTCTGGTCACGCTTAAGAAACACAGAACCACCTCCCACCGAGAGGCTTCTCTGGAAATTCAGCCATCCAATTCCAAATACTCATCTCTCTAAATGCAGGAACTGAATGTTGTCCCAGTCACACCCACGCTTGCTGATCACCATCTGCAGGCAGGCACTGGGAGTTCACAGCTCACCCTGTATTCTAATGAAAAAACCCATCATCGATACAGCCGTGGGAAAGTGCTGTCGGTGCTCAGCAGAAAGTGAAACCAACAGCAGCTCTCAGAACAGATACACCTCTATCTCAGATCAGACACACCTCTATCTTAGCTCATTAGGCCAGGGTCAGGGAAGTTTTAACTAGACATGAGCAAAAAGCTGCCAACTGCAGTCTGGCTTGGTACATTTAAAGCAAAAAATGTTATTTTGTTGTACAACATACAGCTACGTGGTTTTGCTACACTGTGAATTTGCTACACAGTTGCCTGATTTGGCATTTACAAGTCTGGTGAAATGGTGCAAAATATTTTCTTGTCATTCTATTACGAAGTGAAAATAAAAGGGAGGAAAAAAAAGGCAGCAAATACATTATTAGCTATACTGAGACTATGCTGAATTGACTTACTTGAATACTGCATGTCAGCTGCAGCAATCAAAGCAGGTGACTGAGGTAAAAGCATAGGAAAAACAGGCAAAAGCACAAGTCTTATTTAAAGTCTCTATATAAATACTGCCAGATCCAGTGTGCCCCACAATTCTAAATACAAGAGCAAGACTTTTTAAAAGAAAATTAAAGATACCAGGTAGTCTTATTTTTTTAGCACTCTGGATTTAAGTTTGTAATTAAGCTACAAGAGAATCCAAAAGAAAAAACAACCACTGCATTCTCCACCAGACAGTTAAGACAACTGCAGTTAAGTTCAAGGTGGTGAGCCAAGCTGAATGTGTCACTGGACAACACCTCTTCAAATCAGAGCCTTCTACTCCTCTAACAGGAGGCAAAGTATTTTGACATCTTTCATCTTTATTTAATGAACAATTTGTTACTTTCCTCTAAACATTTTCATTCACTTTATCTAGTAAAACCATTCAGTTTTGTACACAGGACTCTGGGAAGGTTGGGCATCTCTCTAAAATAAAATCCAGGAAATGGTGAATTTAATGCCTCAGTAGTTCTCCTGGACTGCTTTTTACATACATAAAGCACACAAAGTACAGTTTCTTTCTGCATGTTGGTATTTGGGTTTGCTGACAACACTAAACTGGGAGGAGCTGTCCACTCCCTCAAGGGCAAAGAGGGCCTGCAGGGAGACCTCCACAAATCAGAGAGGGGCAATCACCAACCCTGTGAAGTTTAACAAGGGCGAGTCCTGGGTTCTGCCCTGGGATGGGGCAGCCCTGGCCGTGTGTATGACTGGGGGATGTGGGGTGGAAGGGCAGCTGCCCCTGAAATGGCCCTGGGGGTCCTGGTCGGTGGTGGCCACTTGGCCACGAGCCAGCAGTGCCCTGGAGCCAGGAGGGCCAACCCTGTCCTGGGGGCAACAGGCCCAGCATCGCTGGGTGAGGGAGGGGATTGTCCCACTCTGCTCTGCACTGGGACGGCCTCACCTGCAATAGGGGGGCAGTTTGGGGGGACACAATGGAAGAAAGATATTAAGCTGCTCCAGAGCATCCAAAGGAGGGCAGTGAAGGTAAAGGGCCTTGAGGGGAAGGAAGTGTGTGAGGAGCAGCTGAGGGCACTTGGTGTGTTCACCTTGGAGGAGACAGGTCAGACCTCACTGGGGTCTTCAACATCCTCCCGAGAGGCAAGTACTGATCTCTTCACTCTGGTGACAGTGACAGGACTGTCACTCAGCATGAAGCTGAGTCAGGCGAGGTGTTGGTTTTTCACCCAGAGGGTGGTTAGACACTGGAACAGGCTCCCCAGGGCAGTGGTCACAGCACCAGGCCTACCTGAGTTCAAGAGGCATTTGGACAATGCTCTCAGACACATGGTGGGACTCTTGGGGATGTCCTGTGCAGGGCCAGGAACTGGACTCAATGATCCTGATGGATCCCTTCCAACTCAGCATATTCTATGATCGGTGCGAACCATTCTCATTTTGGAAGAAAGAGGCTTTCTTCAACTGCAGAATTCCATCAAATATAATTTCCTGCAATTCTGAAGTGTACAGGGGATTACACAAAATGCAAGGCATTCCTGCAGGTATTATATTAAATCTATTGCAACTACAAGACCCGATAATATTAGCAAAATGATGTTTATGTTTTGGAAGGGACTTTGACTGCAAAATGTCCACTCTTCCAGACTTCTCAGCTCTCTGGAATGAAACAAACAGCTCATTGAAGCATTAAACCTTATTTATGCTTGGTTTGCTTTAGTTGAACCAAAATGAATGAGAGTCATAACCGTAGTGTAACCATGAAGCAGGTCATCCTTAATGTCATTACATTCTCTTAACACGAAGTTGCCTGTAACTATTCGATCACACCCTATTTCCCCATGTCCAAAAAAGCCAAAGAGGGGTACGTTTGGAAAAAACTTCCTGAACGCGTCGGCTTCCATGTTGCGTTTGGTTTTGTAGTGGCGGTACCCTCTGCCCACGCAGGCGAACATGAAGCCGATGGTGTTGTGCTCGGGGATGTTGGCGGCCTTGAGGCGCTGCATGGCCGCTTCTGCCGTCCTCTCGTCGGCCACATCCTGGTCCAGCAGGATGGTGGCACTCTGGATCTGGGGCCCGCTGAAGGCCAGCCCCACCACGCCACAGGCATCCCCGGGCTGTGCCTGGACACTGCAAGGCAAGGGCAGCTGTGAGAGAACCTTCTGGGCAGAGCTCTGCCAGCCCCCTGCCTGCTGCTGCTCCTGCTGCTGCTGCTGCTGCTGCACAACAAGGGTCAAAGCAGCCTGCAGGTCCTGGCACCATCCACAGTGAAAATGCTGGTATGAGTATGGACTCCAGACCTGCAGTGGCACGAGAGGAGCCTGTGGGCATCGCCTGCACTGTGCTCCACAGTGGGGATGCTCCACGGTGGGGATGCTCCACGGTGGGGATGCTCCACAGCGGGGATGCTCCACGGTGGGGATGCTCTACAGTGGGGATGCTCCACAGGGGGGATGCTCCACGGTGGGGATGCTCTACAGTGGGGATGCTCCGCAGTGGGGATGCACCAGCATGTCCAGGGCACAGAGGGCTCTCTCCCTGGGCAGCAGAGCAGCTGGAGCAACTGAGCCCAGCTGTGCCCCACAAGGTCCTGGCACAGGGAAGGGCTGTGAGCTGGAGGAGATCTAGCCCAGGCCTGGGAGTGACACATCCCCCCACAGGGCAGCTCCTGGGGCACAGACCTGTCGGTGTGTGCAGCTCCTGCCCTGGGCTGTGAGCCAAACTGAGGCACACACACAAGCACACGGTCACATCCGTGGTCTCTGCCACGACGGGGAATTATTTATCTGCAGGCCTGCAGAGATCTCACACTGACTGCAATAAACACACACAGGGTATCTGAAGCTGGAAATCTCCTTTTCAGTGGGTTTCTCCTAGCTGGATTTCCAGAATCCAGCTGGTAACACAACCATAAAAAACCTCCAGCTTTTCTGGCTACATCACAGTGTAGCAGTTGTGACATTTTTCTCTTAAAGAAATTATCATTTCACTGCTGTTAATGGGCATTTCTAATATGACTAGAAGGCTATGGATCTGCAGTGTTTCTCCCATTTAAAATATTTTTTATCATTTACCTTGAAAAAAATACCTACTTCTCAGAGGTCAGGGATGTAAAGCTCTCCACTTGTCCCCCAGCCAGGATGATACTTTTCTCATTCAGTGGATTGACTATTTGATGAAGAAATCGAGTAGCTCCAGATTTCCAGGAGTTGTAGCCAAACAGAAGAACGACGCGAAGATCTGGGTTATTCTTCAGACCTACAAACAGAACCAAACACTGATCCTCCTGTTTTAAAATGCTGGACCCTGAAGTCCAACCATCCTAGCCTGTCCTCAAATAGTACACCACACCTTTAGTAAGGGCTTTCCATTGCTCCAGTTGGGAAACAACACAAGCTGCCCAGGCAGGAGCTGGGCTGTGTTCCCCAGTTAAGGGAGAAGTTCTGGAAAGAGCCTCACAAGGAAAAGAAAGACTCCATCTGCTTCCTCCAGCCTTCCACTCCTTCACCACACCAAGTGAGTCTTACCATAGCTCTTCAGTTTTACTTGGCAGTTTTAATCACCTTTTTACAGGTAAGAACCAGGCATATAAGTTATTCAAGAACCATAATGCAGTAAACAGCTTTACCTGAAAATTAAATAAATTCCACACTTCAGCCAATTGCCTATCCCAAGGCAGAAACCCCCAGGTTCCCAGAAGACTCAAGAGAACCTCGTTGCACTACTCTTCATAAATAACCTGCTCTGCTGAGGACACAATGTGAAGGATATAAACTGTATTCACAGAAATTAGCTGTCTGCTGCTTTACCTTTCCTTCCTACAACACCTGATTTAGGATCGAAATGCAGTTATTTTGGGGAAGGAGAGAATTAGCTCCTCCCCACTCATTTCTAAACTGTAGTGACAGGAATAATTCCCAATGGAATATTTTTGACCACTTAGAAGCTGCTTAAAACCTAACAACTCTCTCTGAACAGCTCCACCTGGAACCTGGCTGAGGTAACCTGAGACTGATACTCAGGGTGAGTTAACCTTAGTGTTCCAGAGGCTGGGAGGAACAGAGGTGCACAACAACCAGCTGCAGCCCTGCAGAGCCAGAGGGCTCCTGGAGCAGGCACAGAAGCTGTGGGTGCCACACCTGGCTGCAGCCTGACACCTCACAGAGGAGCACAGCACCTCACCAAAGCCCGAGGAAAGGAGAGAAAAAGGACATACCTGCTTCAGCAAATTTACTTTCATCAAAGACCCTGTTCTTCACATCTTTAGAAAAATGGAAGGTATGAATTTTCACCCCATCAATTTTGGGAAACAACAGAGCAAACCCAGCTTCGCCCTCTTCAATTTCTTGAGGCTGATTGCTGCTTGAACCCATCGGGGTAACTACAAAGATACAAAACCAGGTACGTTGTGTTCAGGGATCCTAATACTTTCATCTACACCATAAGAAGACTCAAAAGAGGCTGAACAGCTCAGGTGATGTAAAACATGACAAACCATTTCCATAACAACTTATGGAATTGAAAATTGGTGTGATTTTTTTTGGATAATGTTTTGGAAAGACGAAACACGTAGAAGTCCTGCTGGCTATGGACTGCGCTGAAGTCACTTTGGACAAGGAGACGTAGATCTATTTGGACATATCTCCCCAGTCACATCAAATATAAAACAGCAGGAAAACCAGCACGGTGCAATACAGGTCTTCTTGCCAACTTCTGCAGGCACACAAACATGCTCAGGTTTTTAAGGTATTATACAAGCATGTTATGACAGTATAAAGCAAACTGACACAAATATTGGGAATGTAGTATTGAATTATGGTAGTGATAATCAAATACCCTACTTATGCTGTGGGAATAGAATTTAAGGTGAGAAACTATAAAAACCACAACTTTCTAATCATAAAAAAGTGAAGCATGAGAAAAAGCCTGCCAAGGGAGGCTGGGAACAACCCATAGTTACTGCACATGCCTCCTGCTAGACCACAGCAAACCGGAATACAGCAAGGGTATCCTGTACCATTAGTCACAGTATGATGGAAATATATAGATAAATCTGAGAAACATTCAATTGAGTACATTAAGGTGCAAGGAAAAGCTGGCTGCCCAATTAAATTAACCCTTTTAATTATAACTGCAATACACGAAATAAGCACCACATCAATTAGCAGCAACACTGTGAACTCCTTAAAATTGAAGCCAGTGCTGAACAAGGTGGGAGAAGACACCTCCAAGGTGATCTCTCACAAGATTTTGCTCCTACCTACAATCCCTGGGGTGACCAGCCCAAGAACCTGGCATCGTGTTGGCAACAGCTTCTCAAGTGCAAGTGCTGTTTCTTTACTGTTTCTTTTTCTGGCTGTTAAGAAAAAGAGACCAAAAAAGCATCAGCGACAAGTAACAGCGTTCTGAGCAGCACCAGAGGAAACCCCCCCAGCCAAAGGCTGTGGCCGGGCCAATGCTGCCCATCAGTGGCCACCCCGGGCACGGCCCAGGGCTGAGCCGGGAGGGCGGCGCTGCCGGCAGGCAAAGGGAACGGAGCCCACCCGGGCACACCAACACACACCCATGGGCTCCCCGTACCACAAATGCTGCACGAGGCTGTGCCGAGCTTTTAGTGCCAGCACGTTCCTCTGGGCAAGCCTTATGCAGAACGCAATGAAACGTGTGTGAGGGCACAGGTGAACTGGCCAACTGCTCCCGTGGCAGGAGCCCGGTGCCTTGCACTTCCCTTCGCAGCTCTTTGGACTCTCCCACTCTGTCACAAAGCCAAAAGTTTCCAGCTCTGCTTCGCACAGGGAAATGTGCTGAGGGAAAAGCTTTTGGGACTCCTGCTCTGCACCTTTTCTTCTCAGCCCTAATTACCATCACACACCTTTCAACTCCCAAGGCCTGAGTTTCGCCAAAGATTTACTTTCCACTGGAATTCAAACTTGAGGAAGTTCCCTTTGGGCCGACTCTGCTCTACCCACAGCCCGAGCCCCCCTGCAAAGGGCAGCGAGGCAGGCACAGGCTTTACCTTTCTTTTGCTCGTGGCACTCCTCATGCCCGCTGAACGTCTCGGCATCGGCGATGTAGAGCACAGTCTGGGGCAGGACAGAGGGCACAAGGGGCCACAGGGGGCACAGGGAGCACGGGGTGCACAGGGGGCACAGGATGCACAGGGAGCACAGGGAGCACAAGGCAGCACTGAGGGGCACAAGGGGCACAGGGCAGCGGGGGAAGCGCAGGGACAGAACAGAGGAGCCGCTGCTCCTACTGACCCGGCCCCTCCCAGAAAACAGGAATCCTCCCTCGGGCTCAGCAAGGGGATTTAAGGAACTGGCAGCACAGGGGACCGACCCAAGCTGACAGGGGCCAGAGCAGCTCTGCAGGCCGGCCCCGTGACTGCTCCTTCCTCCAGCCCTGCCCGCACTCCCGGCCGTGTCCGCCCATGGGGGCCGGTGGCGGCACAGCGCGGAGGGGCCGCGGGCACAGCCGGCTCCGCACTGACCCGCCGGGGTCTCTGTTCAGCAATTAAGAACTTGACAGGCCTCTTTGGTGAGGATCCAGCACTGGGTAATGCTGGAAAGGAACGCCGCGCAGAGACCCCGCGGGGCTCCCCCCGGACCCAGAGGGCTCATCTCGTACCGAGGTGGCCGAGCCGAGCCGATGTGCCACGGCCGGGAAACGCTCGGCCTGGCCACCCGTGTGTTTGTCCACCCGTGTGTCATTCCCTGTGCCAACACACGGCCCCCGGGCTGCCCCAGCGCCGAGACCCCCGAACGCGCTCCCGGCGAGCCCCGAAGGGAGGCGGCCCAAGGCACACAAAGGAAGGTACCCCAAGGAAGGCGGCTCAAGGCACACGAAGGAAGGTACCCCAAGGACGGCGGCTCAAGGCACATGAAGGAAGGCAGCCCAAGGCACCCCAGGGCACACCCCAAGGAAGGCGGCCCAAGGCACACGAAGGAAGGCAGCCCAAGGCACCCCAGGGCACACCCCAAGGAAGGCACACGAAGGAAGGGGGGCCCAGGGAAGGCGGCTCAAGGCACAAGAAGGAAGGTACTCCAGGGAAGGCAGATCAAGGAAGGGGACATAAGGCACACCCCAAGGAAGGCAGCCCAAGGCACCCCAGGGCACACCTCAAGGAAGGCAGCCCAAGGCACACGAAGGAAGGGCGGCCCAGGGAAGGCGGCCCAAGGCACACGTAGGAAGGCAGCCCAAGGCACCCCAGGGCACACCCCAAGGAAGGCGCACGAAGGAAGGGGGACGCAGGCAGGCCAGC
>VWZG01003057.1:430158-471426 GCA_013396735.1 Grallaria varia
GGAATGTTTAAGCCCCACTTTTTTTTTTTTTTTTTTTTAACCCTTTTTTATGCTACAGAACCATTATTACCCAAGTAACAGCTGAGGGTCATTTCAGTCACTTCCTACAGTCCCAAATTTAACTGCAGCACTTCTTCCCCAGACACATACCTTAAAAGAGAAGTTGAGTAAAATGTATTCTACACCTTCTTTTTCTTTTAAGACCTGAAGATCACTATGCAGTGGGCTATCAGGATCAACCCTGTAAAAGCAGCAGGGGGGAGAGCCTGGATGAAGTTAATATTTTCACTAGCTGTAAACGCTAATTCCTCTCAAAGACTTCCTGTATCTAATTGTAGTTTACAAACTGTAATCCAAGGTGAACTGTAGCGAATTCTTGCTCCTTTTACAAAATAAACACATTGCCATGAGGTCAGCATGAAAGCTTGCTGCAATGCACTACATTCCCAATGCTATCAATTGTTATTTGAACACAGGTAGCTCAAAATAAGCAGTTTATTTGAAAAGAGCAATTTTAATTCTCTTCAGTTCACTGGAAATCCATGTTCAAAAAAAAAAAAAAAAANAACGAACAGGAAGACTGTGGTCATCTAGTTTTCAGTACACAGTTAGTGAATCCTTTATGGAATATGTAATTGTAGTTCTGCATCAGCTGTTAAAAGTAATCTACATCAGCAGAAGTACTAAAGCCAGCAGCTTCTGCTCAGCAGAATTTCAACAACTGCTTGCTGCAAAATGCTGGTGGTGAGTGACAGGGTCATTAATTCAAACATTACTCGGTTAATCCCACCCAGACTCTGACACCCCATCAGCTTTTAAGAGAGATGAGTGAAACAACACCTGCAGCAAGCCAGAAGCATACGTTGAAGGCACTGACAGGCTGGTAAACCCAATCCTTTGCCACAGGTGGAATCACAAAGTCGGGAGATCCCATTTCAGAATTATTTGGGCAGTTTGTCCCCATCCTTTCAGTCTGCAGTTGTTCAGAAGAAAACCTTCTAGTGCTCAGAAACCTCTCATTTCCAGCCATAGCCTGTACTGGGCCAGTTCAGTGTGACTTGTTCTGGTAACAGTATTGTCCTCACTCAGGTGGGCTCTTATCTGGCATTTACCCCCTCCGCTACTCTGTGCAGTTCATTTGTTTTCAGACACTTTTTGCCATGATGAACAAACACAACACTTATACTCTTAGTCATTCTGGAAAGCATTTGCTGCACGGAGTCCATTTTGTCTTGCTTGAAGGCAGAAAACGAGACCCGTTCACAGCACTCCGAGGTCTCCACTCACTGCACAGTGGTTTGAGCACTCTGTTATAGAGCTGCTCCATAGCAAAGCAACACGACAGATTTTTCTGACACGTCACTCCTGCCATTTTCACCTTCAAAATGTTCACATGCCCACAATTACACTAAGAAGGAAACAAAACTGCATTTCAGCAGGTGGTGACCCAGCTGCACAAGTTTCACCCCTAGGAGAAGGCAACAGCTCCTACAGGCAGGTCACTGCTGTACAAACAGCCACGTCCTTGTCCTGATTCCCCAGGATGTATCTGAACTGAGGGAAGGGCTTCCATCCACTGCCATCTCTTGCAGCCACCCAGCATAGTTTGGGTAGGCTCTTCCTTTCTCTAGGGTACCCTGTATGATGGCAGATGAACTTCTTACTAGGAATAATTTCAATATAACACCCTCAGGATTAAAGTTATTTGACTATGGGCACAACAAGATGAGTTATGTATTGCTTTTCACTGTGTGTACGAGGTGATGAGAGAAGACAAAATTATATATAACTACATAAACTCACATTTGTGTGATATCTAAAACTTTCAGTCCTATGTTTCTGTTCAACTGTAGAAATAAAGAACTAATGACACTAAGACAGCTCTGTTCCTTCTTACATCTGGAATGAAACTAAAAATTGCATTTTCTTGACATTAAAAGCAAACAAAAATAAAACCATCCCAAAAGTTCTTCTCATTTAAGGTTTCATATTTTGGAGCAGTTTTAGAAAGAGACTTGAACAGCAATGACAGTTACTGGAATAAACACGGTGTTGGCAGAGCAAAGGGGGTTTGTCTTTTTGCCAGCTCTGGTACTACAGATCCGTATCTACACATTTCTGTATATCAGAATCAGAGCCACTCTTTAGTGGCTACAGCTACCATTACTACTTTTACTACTGTAACAGACTATTTTATATACTCTGGCTAGACATTCTCATTTATCAAAAGTAAAAAATCTCTGCAGCAACAATAGATTGTTCAGAATACGAAAAAACTTGAATAACTTACTTGAGAAGCTTAACGTGCCATTCATACAAGCTGTCATTTACCAGCTCCACTGAATATATCCCTGCAGAAACATTAGATGGGATTAATTAAGTGCTAAAAGTGTTACAAGGTAAAACTCAGCAAAAATATTCTTTGCATTTAAGTACAAATACTGTCAGCAGATGTAAGCAATGGGTAAGACACTGACATTGCAGCACATTCTTCCAGTAGCAGAAGCACTTCTGAGCAACTACAAGGAAAAAAGTTTTTACACTTCCATAAAAAAACTCCACATGAATCAAAAATGTTTTTCTGACACCTAACCATTTCCCCTTCAGACTTTCCACAACTACGACTCCCGCTTGCTTGTTGCTCAGTACATTTTACACCCAGCACACGACCAACACACATGTAAACACCTGGCACACAGGGAGGGTTTGCAGCATCGTGTTCCACAGGCACACCAGGGCAGGACACTGGACAGCCTGTGGGGCAGAGACCCAGACAAGAAGGTACTGCACGGGATGAAACACGTTCCCACCAGCTGACTGAAGGAGCCACAAAGATGCATCTAAAGAATTGCTGTCTCTGGGAGCCAGCTGGTGATTTTCAATGCACTGTTTGTTTTTAAGCATGTAAAATAATAGCTGTGCATTTCACACACAGGGAAGGATGGAAGTTGCGTGCCATTTTCTTGTATATTCAAGCTTCTCTGCATAAATTAACAAAAAAGTCCAGGAAAAAGCAATAAATCTTTACCCATCAGACAAGATTTAGAACATGGCATTAGTCGTGTTGAAAAGTCTAATCTCATCCCTCAGAGACTATTTATGTATACACACTTAACCACTAAGATTGTTACCTGGCCTAATGTTTAAGGGCATTTCTGCTGCCAATGTAATTATTTGGAAAACATATGCAAAGCAGGAACCTGCCTAGGATTTCTGAAGGCAATACAACCACCACACTGCAGTCACCACATTCTCCCCAAGAAGTGGCAGTATCCATTTCTGAGTTTTGTTACTCAAGAATAAAGACAATCTTGCAGTTGAAACTTATAAGCAATGGTACCTGGAGTACAGATGACATTTCAAGCTGTCCAGCCACCTTTATTTCTAAAGCATTTCAAACCTCAGTAAACAAGGTGAAGAACCCAGGCCTGTTTCTCCTTCCTGAGTGCCACTAACAAGGCATCACAGCCCAGAGCATTATTTCAACTTTTCCCATGTCCAGGATCACCATGTCAGCCTGAGCACTTACTCAGTGTGCTCTCCATGCCCCTTTTAATCAGCAGCTGGTTCAGACACATGACATTTCTGTTCCAGGATGAACTGAAGGAGCTATTAAGGCCTTTTTCCAATTCCCCAGATCCAAGGATGCTATTTCCTGATTGACCTTCATGTAAGTGGAAGTCACGAAATACAAGAATTCCCATTTGCACTGCTCTGATGTAACAACAAAAGAGTTGACATTCAGAGCTCTGCTCATTATCAACTCCCATTAATCATGAATCTATTCCACTGCTGTACCCAGAATGTTTTCTTCCATCTGCAACCAAATGGGAACAAAGACTGGAAGAAGCAGCCTCTCAGTACTCCAGCTTTGGCACAGAGCATGGGCATAAAATCCTTATTGCAGACAATGAACAAGTTACAGCGAGGATCCTGACACTATCCTAAACACTGGAAGGTCACAGGAGAACTTCCACCAGCTTGTTCCTTCACTGACCTCCAGCCTTACTCCTGCACAGCTTCCATCACCCTGGAAGTCCATGGACCAGTCCCTCGGCTCCAAGGCCCCCACATTTTGCCACCTTCCCTAAAGGAGTCCCTTTTGCTGCCCTTAAGGGCTGCACTGTGCCTAAACCAGAGGCTGCAAAAGGGCTCCTCAGAGACACACTCAGCTCAGGACCGACCAGCATGTGCCTTAAGAGAACAGCAAGAGACTTGATCAGCCCTTCCAGTGCCCAAATTTTGAGCTGAATAGCATCTGTGCTTCCTCATGAACAGCAGCACCCTGGCTCACCATCTTCATACAGAACCTGCTTAACAACACTATCCAAAGCTGAAGAGAGGGTTGTTTGGGGTTTTCATAATAATCAAGAGGTGTTATAGGGAAGCAACTCATAGGCTTTTTTCTTAATTTTGACAGGAAGAGGAAAAAGGTTTCTGTGAAGTAGTATTAATCTGATTAATATCGGTTTCTGAGAGGTTCTTAAGGTAGGAAAGGACTCAAGGTAAGTTCCTCTCTCAAACACACTCTTCCCCCATGTTTAAAAAGTTTTTTGTTTTATTCCTCTAAAAGGCCATCCATAGAGCTGATCAAATAAAAACAAGTACACAGAACCATGCAAGCAAAAAATTAAGAAGCAAAAGGTAGCAAGAAAAACAATTTATTCCAAAATAGTGGCATTATTTCTGACAACTTTACTACCTCTACAAGTAACTCCCATACAGGCTTTGGATAAAAGCAGGGAGTTGAAGTCACTATATGTGAACAACACAGATGCTGAAGATACAAACAGAAAAGATTTTATTTAATATCTCCAAATTCTTTGTTCCTTGCCTTCCTTTCCCAATCCCCCAAACTACAATAAGACCTTTGTGAATCTCCAGCTTCACATTGGGAAATGAGATCCTCTTACTTTGTAGGACTTGTGACTCCCATTATCTAAACAGGTCAATGAAACTGTCTAATTCGTAACAGAATAAATTTGCTGGAGTATTTTTGCTTCTGTTAGCTGGTAAGAAAGTTATTTTCAGTTTCTTTAAGGGCAGTTCATCTAGATTGCCCAGGTAGATAAGCAACTTTGCTGTTGGGATCAAGCCTGCCATCATCTTTAGCCTGAATTCCAACAGTGTTACTTCAATCAACACAGGAACATGAGTTATAAAATGAATACTACCCTCAAAACACATCTACTGTTGAAACCCTTGCTGTGTCTCCTAATACTAATTTTTATAAAACAGTTTAACATTTAAAGGACTATTACTACAAGTAGTATTCACTTCAGAACTCCCAGTATAGTCCTACTGTGAGTCCTAAAAACATGTAACCTCAGAGATTAAATCCTGATCCTCACCCAATTAACAAGACTTAAGACTTTCTGGCTTGTTACAAAAAATGAAAACAGTGTTAAATTATCTGGCAACAGTTACCAGAACCTTAAAGATTCACAAGGGTTCCCTTTATGTGCTAATAGGAAGAAATTAAATTAAGGGGGAAAATGGTCCATGGAACAAGTACTCAGAACAAAAGTGACATTTAGAGCCAGTTACCTGCCATAAATACCCTGCACACATGGTGACAGTTATCCCACAAAAGGCAGAACTAGGCTGCAAACCCATGAGTTCTGTGCAAAGGAAAAGAACCAACACTTCAATTCTCTCAAGGTCAAAGACTAAGTGAAGCCGTAAGGAATGAATTTAGGTTAAGTTTTATAACAACAGCACCATTTACTGGCAAAATATAGTAAATGTGTCAGTAGGACAGTGTTTCAAAGCAGGATTGCCATCAGCTTAATAGTTCTAGCCTCCACTTGACACTCTCCTTCATTAACATGCTTTAGAGATCAACATGAGCCACCCAGTCGAAGCCCTTTACATACTCCCAGGTCATAAACTATAAATACTCACCCTTTAAAACCTCAGCTTTCTGTACAGTTTAGCCAGATTTGCTTTTCCTCATAATTCAGTCTTTTGCAACCAGTTAAGACTTGTTTTTAATCTAAGGCCAAGAAATGGTATTATTAAGCAGTCTAAATCCTCACTTTAAACTACACCTGCAGCAGGGGCTCCTGGTACCACCACATTATTAAGTACCATACAACAGCCTTTACAGTCAAATAGGTTTGTTAGAGCCAACCTTAGTTCTGACCACAAAAACAAACTCTGAAGAACATAAATAGGCAGTAAAGATCACTCCCCACTTAATACAGCTCTATTTCTAGGCTCTTCCTAGACCCACTAATCCATCCCTCCCCGGATGGAGGGTAATTAGGGCACCCTGGCAAGCACCCAGTTGCCATAACGCCTACAAGAAGTAGGCTGCATGAGACCAACACCAGGCACACTGGGCTGCCCACTCAGATTTGTATTTTGGATGTTTTAGCACTGGCTGCAGTATTTCAGCACATAAACCAATGGGCCTAAATGTTAAACGTGACGAATCAAAACAGAGCCTGTTGTCTCTTCACCTCTGTCCCTTTACACACGATTGAAACGCCACTGCCAAGTGAGACTTCAGTCCACTAGAAATAAATCTGGGGAGAAGTTCAAAAAAGTAAAAGACAGATTATTAAAGTTTAGACAGACTCTCCAATGGGGCATTCCTCCTGTTCCCTCCTCCCCTGCACCAGGGTCTCGCTCCTGGCTGCAGTGATGGAGTTGCCTATTTGGCAGGCCTAAAGGAATACAACTTGCCCAAAATCTATCTCATTTCTACTTCTTGTAGAGTAGCACTCAGACAATTCAATATACTGGTTCCTTTGCTGGGCTAGTTTAGATATAGCCCCTACAGGGAACAAATGGGACACCCAACCACCTACAGCAGTGTTCACTGTCCAAATAAATTTAAAATACACACTTGTTTTCTACCGTAATTTCTCATTATTCCCAGAAACACATGGAGCTTAGGATCAGATTAATACCACCACAAAATGGTAAAAGTGACAGCAGTGTAATGAAGGTTAAATTGTACATGGCAACTAAGTCTGTTGCTGTTGAACACAAGTCCCTCATATTCCTGTGAGTAGGACTACCCTCTGCCCTACACACCTTTCATGTGGTTCTGAAAACCCAGCAAGTCCCACAGGAGTAATGTTGAGTTGTTCCTTGTGGTCACCAACCCTAAGAGCACTCACACCAATCCTACTGATTCTCATATGAAGCTTTGTACAACAGAAAGGAAGAACACTTTACAGGATATGTACCCTGACTTCTTTTCTCCACAAATATACTACTTTATGCAGTGAGATTACATATAATGTATCTATGTATTTTTATATATGTGCACACACAGATACACACATATATATACATACATAGGACAACAAAACACAGAAGGATTAGCAGGAAGCATTTACCAAGAGAATTCTGTTAAAGTGTTTTTTAAGAAGGGAAATCTGAGGCATTTTACCTGTTTTATAACTCTGTGATCTATATATATCCCTGAGTTCTTTCATAAGTCGATCTGAAGCCTGAACTGACCCAGAGACTGCACCCTGAAATGAAAAAACTCCACATAAGTGAAAAGTAATATTTACAAACAACTTTATTTACATATGAAGTTACACTAACTGGAAGTTATTAACAATATATTAATTTCTTTATGAGAAGTAGTTTTTTCAAAAGTTAAATATTCCAGTGAGCAAAGACAACTCAATAGAAACAAGCCCCTCCTTCTAGAGCAGTACATTAGCATATACTACTACATGGTATAGGTGACACAGACTTTGAATCAAGGTACAATAGGTATTTTTCTGTAAAGGAACAAAATCTCTCTGGTATTTTAATTTCCAAGATGGATCCACAGTACATTTCTGATAGGGAAATCCTTCATTTTACCTTCTGCACCAGAGAAAACCCACCAGAATATTTAGAAAATGTGAAGAAAAGCAGCGTTTATTTGCAATAGATGAAAAAAACCCAACACCTACACAGAGGAAGACTAAGGCAAGTAAGCCTTGAAATATTAAATCCTTTTAGTGATTTGCCATAGGGCAGAAACCTCTTCTGTTCCTTTAGAGCTCAGTTCTGTACTACTCAGCACCTCAAAGTGAGAGAAAACTTAGCACACAATCTCTGAAACTGATATCTCAGCCTGAGATACAGTGCTAAAGGGAAAAATATAGGATAAAAGAAAAATTTTTAAAAAAAGGAAAAAAAAAGGAGATCAATTTTAAAAAACCCACTAGGTGTGGACAAACTACGGAGTAGAGTTCCCCAGGAACTGATGCCTCCTTCCAGCAACTGCTGCTGCCCTGGCTGTGCTCTGCACACATCCCCAGTGCTGACATTTCCATGACCCTGCTACTCAATTTTGCCTTAATCTTCTGGGCTTTGAAGTGAGGACAGAACTTTTTCCTCTTACAATGCTGAAGTGCTTATTCTGAATAACATGATCACCAGAAGTACCCAGATTACTCTCTCCAATGCAATGCCAAAGCTAACAGGACGGATCCTGATACTAAACCTTAGATGTTACCTGATTGCTCTGCTTATATATTCCATCTGAAATATCATTCATTTTATGTTCAAGACTTTTGAAATACAGGGAGATAAAAGTTAACATTATAAGATTTAAAATACAGAAAGGGAGGGAGGACTCCAAATGAGGTAAGGTAGGTATCACCCCAAACCCCAACCCTGTGACACTTGGGCTTTCACCAGCAGGCAACCTACAAACAGACACTTTTTGGACAGAAGCATCAGAGAAGTATTTCTGGAGGAGTATGAAACAGCTGTGACCTCTGCCTAATACCTGTACCATCATCCCTATTTGTCTGAAGTCATCAGCGATGTTTTATCTTCTACAAGGTCTTAATTGTAGGATCAAATTATTTCTTCCTGATATTTAATTCTTATTAACAGTTAATTGATGCTAAACCCTTCACACACTCCTGTCTTCTCAGTCCAGTAGCCTCATACAGTATCTTGGCTTCACACTAGAATCTGCAGGCTATTCTTTTAAGCCTATTCATTTTCCTATGCCACCAGAGTTAATTAAGCAATTACTGAAATTCCACTAGTTTTTCTTAACGGACTGGTATGAAAAATGAACTCTGGAACTAAATATGCAAATAACAGGCAACTCCTTTCATGTGACTAAACAAAAGCTACATCAAGACAGGGCATCAGGCAAATCTCAGTTTACTGTAGCCCTTCTCTATAGAGCAGTATCAGACCAAGAAGGGACTCCTCTTTCTGTAGCACCACAAATATGAAATTTTATTGAAAAAGGTTTTTTATATACATTATTTGCATATTGCTACTAATGCCCACTGAAAGGAAGCATTACACTCAAGTTAACACCATAATGTGAATCACCATTCTTTGTACAGTTGCTGTGCTTTGTGAATGTTAAGGTTGAGACTCAGTGTGTTGAGTCTGGAGGAAAACTTCATGAAGAAGCGTCAAGATTTGCTTTTCTTCTGTGCAGAGGTGTGAAATGTCCTTGTCCCCACTGGTGTATTTCTTACTGAGAAAAGGAATTTTCTGACATTTTTCACAGAGTACCAATCTCTATACACAGGCAATTTAAAAAAACAGTTAGATGGTCAAAGACATCCTGTGAAACACTAGGCTCATCACTGCATCTTTATTTCCATGAAACTAAACTACTGAATTTGTATACATAATGTTGAAGCTTACCTTGGCATATGAAAATGTAAACAACTTCTGTACTGTAGATATTTAAAACCTAAAACTTAATACACACACATACCCCTGACTGCCATTATAACAAAATGTTAAGTTTTAGTGTGTGTAAGGTGGCCTCAGCAAAGTTGGTCTCCAATACTGTTTTTCACCCTTTTTCCCTAGGGGTTTCTGGCCGGGCTGCCCACTCCCTATACAGCAGTATTAAATATAGTTACAGCTGCTACTCTAAAGAATCCATAGACTGCAAACCAGTTATCTACAATCAGGAGAAAGAGGATAGCAAGCTTAACCTAAGCAGTTTAGCACAGCAGCTTACTTTACATGCTCTGAACTACCCCCTGAATAACTCGGGAGGAATTTGGAAGAGGAAGGGAACTGCTGTATCTGATGGTAACACCCACCACCCCTGCCCTGAAACACACAGCTTCATTCTAGTGGCAGCTACTGTTAGAGGGCACTTTAGAAGACAGCACCACCTGCACCACACCACAGGCACATAGAGCAGCCAGGTCAGTTTTGACTATAACAGTACTAAAAACTCATTCAGTAACTCACTACATACAAGTTATAATTTCCAAGACTGAATTCAGATATAAATAACAGAGTATCCTTCGGGGAAAATAGGACTTGACATTCCAAGGGAGATCAAGTTACCATTTCTCCACTTGTGAGATCAAGATTTATAGCTGCAACTGCCTTAGAAACCACTAGTCAATCATGGGATGTGACAGCTACCTGTCACGTGGGGCTGATGCCAAGAGCAGAGAGGCACAGCCCTTTCATCTGAATTAGTTCACAGAGCTGCCTGACAAGACTAAAGGGATTTCTTTTTTTTCCTATTAGGTAATCAAATAGGCACAAAAAGTCTCACTTGATCGCCCTCTCCTGTACAATCATATTTGTGGCTCTCCAGCAGGTCAGCTGGAGAAATCCCTGCTGCAGGAGGGAAACATCTATGTGGACAACATGCCAGTTGCTGAGAGCTGCAAGTAACAAAAACCTGGTGCAGGAATTCCTGCAGCCAAAACTGCTGGACAGAAATAGCATTAATGAGATGCATCACTCCAGGCTTGTCTTGTTCTCACACTCGTTCCTCCCTCCAAGGACGTGCCTCTGCCCCTCGCAGAAAGGTGAAACTCGAACAGCACTGCCACTGCCCAGCTTTGCCTGCTCCAGGGGCTCCAGAGACAGGAGGCTTTTCTTTTCCCCTTCCAGCCTCAAAAGCACAGCCACAGTCCGCCCCCTCCCCTGAGTTATACGAGGGAGGAGGTGCAGCTCACTGCAGTTTTATATCTAAAGACCAGACTGTTTTCTGTCTGACTAGAAAAATAACGTCACACAACAAAACTGTAGAGGGAACCACCTCACCCACAACACATTATAGATATTAATATTATTCATATTTGTATTATATTAATCTTACAGATAATTGAGCCACAAGACCAAAAATTACCTGCTACAACAAAATACGGAAACTTCTCCAAGACAACAAAATAAAATCTCAAGTGACCCATGACAGCTAAAGAACACAAGATGTTCTGTTTTCACAGAACTTTCTCAATATTTCTGCAGAAGTACATTTATTCCTGGAAGTTCATACTTACTTCTAGGATTAGACTGAAAATAGAAATGCCACCTTAGACTTCATACAATCTGAAGATGAAAGTAGAGACATTTGAGACTTCTAAAGGGAAGTGCATAAACTCCTCAGTATGAAATGGAAAAAGCTAATAGCATTATCTAAATAAGAAAGGGATTAATCTCTAAAATGACTGTGTGGGGAGAGACCTCTGAAAAGCAAGCAGCAGCAAGTTGTTAAATATTTGATGTTAATGATTCCAGTTCAAAGACCTCTTTTAACTCCAAGTAAGCAAGTGATTCTTTAAAGTTATGACAATGTTAAGAGGAGGATTAATTCTTGCTCCAAGTTACAAACTGTACCACAAGCCAAATTTATTTCCTGATGCCAGCCAGAAGAATGGGATTAGGGATACTGCCAAGGAGGGGAACTCATTTACAAAATTAGTAGATACACATTCTTAACTTGTATAACACAAATGCTAAAAACTCCTACGACAAGAGCCTTAAAAAGCAGAAAAATGTCTTTAACCTGTTAGAAATAAATGAGAATGGGGCTGCATGTCCTGCTTTCCTAAGGAAAAGCCTCTAGCATGATCCAGAACTTCAGCCTGCATTGCAGCCCAGGGGAGAGAGGACAACCCATGGCTTCGGGCCAAAGAGCAGCTGAAGGAACTGACGAGCCCTCTGGCTGTACAGGGCACCAGCCAAAGCCTTGCATGAGGCTTCACATGCCTCTTCCAACCAGCAGCACCTCAGTGGCATGGCTTTTGGTCTTTGCTGAGGAAAGGGGGTATCCCAAAGAAGCTGCTGGTTTGTGTAACAGACAATGTTCAGCCACTGCATTGAAGTCTGTGACACTCACACTGTCATTGAAGAAACCCAGCTGGGAGGGTTGTACAGATTTCAATTTGGCTGTATCTCAGGATACTGAGCAAACATCTGCTCTCTCAGAGCATGGTTAACACCTTCAATTAAAAGTCCCGTGTTTTGGCAGCATGAAGGGCCACTGAAGTGCTACTAGGTGAGCTCTTTCCCAGATCAGTAGCACAGCTATAGCTTTCTGTTCTCCAGCACTTAAGAGTAAACCCTCACAAGTCCTTTGAGAAATGATTTCAGCAGCGCAGCTATTTCTGGTGACCCACAAAAATACCACAGTTCCTCAGCAGCAGTTGAATGCCCTGTTCCCTGTACTCAGCTGACCTTGTTTATGCACCAGCATCAACGAGAGCGTCTTGGCATGAGGAACAGCTATTATGTAAGTTGAGTCTGCTGTTGTCGAACAGAAAACCAGCAGTGTTCATTTCAGCTCCACTAAACGTGGAGGGGAAAAGCAAAAGGAAAGGCAATAGTAGCCAAATTGGAAAGAACAGATAGCAAAAGAAAATCTGCAGTTTTAAGAGGCTTTCTGCACCAAGGAAGAATGCTGACACTACAAAAACCTTCTTTCAGTTCTACCAGATTTTAGATGATGGTAAATCAGGCCATGCCTCTCAGGCTGCAAGAGGATTTATTTTCTTTAACAGTTAAGGTGCCTTTACCATTAGGTCTGAGTTATAAATACAGAAATATGCAAATTCAATAGGCACCTTCTCAAACTGTGAAGTTTAAACAAAAGCAGCAAGTGACTTGTTGTGTTTATGGTTAGTCAAGTCTTAAAACCAGACTAGACTACACAGCAAAAGCAGTTTGGCACCTCATGTTTACCTGCTTTTAAATACTGAAATACTGGTCAGATTTAGGTGGTGTGGGGTTTTTTTGTCTGGGTTTTTCTTCCAGAGGGGTGACCATTACTGTACACTCCCTTCAGACCATCTGATAGGTAACTATTGAAATCAGACACACATCAGAGCAGTTTCCTTTAGCCAGTTATTTCACGCTGCCCATTTGTGCAGAACATAAGTAAGGTATTTTGACAGGTTTGCAGTTAAGTCCTATTCAAACAGCACTGGGACAGAAGCAGAACACTGGCAGCTGAAGAACTCAGAAGCATTTCTACTTTATTTCCTTTCAAAAGCAGACAGCTACACACAAACTCTTCCTCATGGTGAAGTGTCAGTAACTGAGAGGAAGAAGTTTTTCTTCTAAATTAGAAAACCTGGTAACTCAGTAATTCATGACAAGAAATAGTTAAGATCCTGCTAACTAAAGGAGCCTTTTCCCTGAATTCTTATGACAACTGGAGCCACCAGGAGTGCACCAAATATTAAAAGTGGATCAGCTTGGCTGGAGCCAAGCATTTCATATATAGTTCTCATTACAAATGAAAAGAGGCTTGCAATACTGATTTTCTTGAATCTAACATAACTCTTAAGTGTAATTTAGGCTTTTTAGGAAATACTTGCTGGAAAAAAATCATCAAGTATAAGAACCAGAACAAAGCTGGTTCCTTGGGCAAAAATCCAGGTGTTCCTTACATACAAATCCTGAATCTTATCCCTTTCCTAAATATTTTCGGGTCCCTCCCCTGCACCTCACTATTGCCCGCGTCCTCAACTATTGGCTTCATGAGAAACAGCACACAGGTGTCTGGACACGATCCCCATGGCTGCTCACTTGCCAAACAGCACAGAAACACTCTGAGCTCACTCAGCAGCAGACACCAGTTTGGGCACCTTCTTTCTGTACAGCTGACTTATAAAAATTTTAAAACCCTTTGGTTGAAACAGATAATGAACAGAAGTACTGAATTTCATACTTTACACATCTTAAGGCTCTACAAAACAAAAGTTCAGATTTCTTTGGGTGCCAGGCTAAATAAAACTAAGGTTGTACGACATTGCTCCCTCCTACATGCACCTTTGAGAAGTGGAAGTTTCTCTTGAACTTGGCACTTGTGCTAGAACGTTTCTAAACCTCTGAAGAACAAACACCTTTTTATTTTTACAACTGCCTACTGGCAGGGTCACTCAAAAAAATGGTAACAAAGCTGCACAGCTGCTGAATGCCCCTTGCTCCATGTGTGACAAAAAACCCCCCAAAATAACTCACTACCTTTCAGTCATTTCTACATGGCATAGAGATTACTGAAAAACAAACTCGTGAATAAGGTGTATCTAAAGCACAAATTCCTGGGTCCCATAACTTTTAATACAATCAGTTACAAACACAGCTTTATTTTAAATTTCAATAAGGGCTCAGCAACAAGAGTCATGCTCACAGCCTAGGTGCTTCCTGCTGATCCTGCAGGCAGGATGCCGTTCATAACAAAGGCACCGAGCAAGAGACAGAGGGACAACCAAATGCATACCTCTGGAAACAAGAGGAGCAGTTAAATAGTCAGCCACAGGTTAACTTATATGAAGGTGTGTAACAGTGTGCTTTATTTGCTGAAACCATCTCTATTTTCAAGTCATAAGTATTACAAACAAGTATTGCAAAGTATTCCGCTGCAGTCAGCATGGAATCATTAACTCACATTTAAGTGATCTTGCCTTTGATTTTTTCTGATTTTTTCTAAGATTGCAAGGTTCTCTTTTTCAATGCCTTCATCCTCAGATTTCTTCCCATCAACTGGTTCCTCCTCCTTCATATCATAGTGATCCAGATCTTCAATGTCCTACAGGATAGAGGAGAAGTTATTTGTAAATAACTGCACTATACTCTTTGAGTGAAACCCTCTCCAAGGGCACTTGGAATACAGTCACATACTGCACAGCACTACATATTTGTGATTGTTGGAGACCATTTCTGTTTTGTTCTAACTTCATTCTCAGCCAACAGCATTCACTGGAAGTGTAGGGAGCTCTCACAAAACAAACAAAATCTAAATTCACATTTCTGTTCACAGACACAAACAGAATAAAACCTCTGCATGAATTCAGGACTGTAGTGAATTAGCCCATTAAAGTAGGTAGAAAACAGGGCTTGAGAATTCAAAAGTACCTGAAGTTAGGGTGGCTCCAAGATGTTTCTAAAAGCAACCTCTTTTTTCAATTACAATCTCAGGTATACCATACTTTGGCATGCAGTGATTAACAGATCTGGCAGGGCTACAGCAGCCCCTCAAGAAAGTTAAGTGTGAGAAAGCTACATGTGCTTTATTCGAGGTGGACATCCCAGGTAAAGATTAGATGTAGCAATTCTGGAATCAGGATACAAGACAAAATTCTGTGGTCAAGCCTTCTGATCACACAAGCAACATGTCAGTTCTGAGTTCTAGACTAAGACACTGAAAAATCCTCCACTCTGTCCTCTCAGATGGGGTTACCCTGTTGCAGAGGAGCACTCTGAACTTCAGGCAACTGCCTGGGAGGTGATTCAAGTGCCAGTTGTAGAGAGGAGGGGAAGGATGTGAACACCTTGCTGAGAAAAAGGAAGCCCTCCAGCAGCCACACCAGCAAGCTCTGGGTACACAGCCATCAGATACACTCCAACATGCTACACCTGGGGCTACTCCTTACACACCACCTGCCTGCACAGCAGGAAAACCTGGCCAGAAAATCAAAATCAGGGATGTCCTATGTAATAAGAAACACCTCTCTGGAGCCTTTAACAACACCGTCCCCTTCAAATGCACTGGACTTTAGACAGAGTATGCTTGAAAATGCTTGTGTTTCTCAAAACATCCTCATCAAGCGACAGAGCCTTAGGAATCATAAGCTGCTTTTCCATTTAGACCTTGGACTACATCACAAGCTGAAGATATCACTGCCACACCCAGTGCCACCTGACAGCTTATAAATAATGGCAGACAATTTTTTTGTGTGTAAAGTAACCCAAACAGAGTCTAGAAGTCTGCAAGCAACAAGAGCCTTGTGGCAGCAGGTATACACACCACTTTTACAGAAACACTGGCTCTGGATGAGGCTAAATATGGCGCTAAAGAAAAAAAAAATCCAGAACTTGGTAACATTTAGATCTTTTCTAAAGGAAGACCTTTTATTCAAAGAAAGTTTTTTATTCAGAGAAAGAATTGTTTATTCTTACTACACCTTTACTAAAAACCTCAATCTGAAGTAGTCTGAACAGTACTCCTACAATAATGCTATTTAAAGTGGTTTGAAAGGCACGCATCTTGGAGCTATTCTAACATGCAGTGGACATAAACAAAAAGGGTAGTTCTTACCCAAGAGCTCATTAAAAGGAGCACCATGTTGCCAGACAGTGACATAGAAGTTTAGTGCATCCGTTTCCATGTCCTCCCATTTCCTTCAATGCATCACTGTTAAAAACTAGCTCACCTGTATAATCCATCAGCAAACTGATTTACTCTTAGCCAGTCTGCTTCAATCTGGGAGACACTTCCAACTGTATCAGAGCCAGTTCACATGCTGCTTGAAATAGGAGTTAACAATGCAAGAACCTACTGCTTTGGCACACAATGTTATGAATTGTTTGACTAAAGCACAAACAGATGTCCAAGTCTCTGTATCCAAGTACCTCACAGCTGAGATCTACGTTTAAGAAGAAAATTTCACTAGTTTTGAGGTTGAAGTGAAAGCTGATATTCAGGTAAACATCCAGATTTTTAATTAGCTTTTCTGCTGACCTCTAGAGAGGTTACATTTTACAGTTTGGCTTAGTTATTAGCCAGCCCCTGCAGAGCAAAATGCCAAAATTCTACTAGATTAGGACAATTTCATATATAGACATACTTCACCCATATCTTCTTCTTCCTCCTCCTCTGATGTAACTTCTTCTGTTGTTCCATTCTGCAATACAACAATGAAGTTTCCACATAAATTCTGCATATATTGCTTCCTTTCAAAACTCAGAGAAACAGCACACATGAAAGTTACACTTATCAAGGTCTGCAAAGGACTGAAGTTTAAAGTGTAAGACGCACAAAGATGCTTTCCTGGAGCACAGCAGTGAAGGGACTTTTGCATGAAGCAAAGATAAACAGAATGTCACAATTAATTCCAATTAAATCCTACGCAGAAACTTTTAATTCAGGTAAGGGACATCCTATTTTGAGACAGTGACAAATGTAATAAACACATCAAGTGGGTTACAATTCATGATCTCTCAACCATGACATGAGATCATGGCTCTAACTACAATCCATCTGCCCCTAAAAAGAAGAAACCAAATAAACTTTTGACCTCAAACTTAATGGTTTCTTTTTCTCACTACCTACAGCTTCTGTGGAGCCACTACCATCATCATGCAGACACTGTCTCCAGGTAATCTGAAAATATACCAAAACAACACACTGAGTTAATTTTTCATGGCTTTCTATTTCAGGATAGCACTTCAAGCTCAGGAAGCCTGAGCTGCAGAAATACTCAGGAACATTCTGATATGCTTGTCCTGTGCTTACTCTTCCTCTGGCAAAGAAGGAATGCCACTGCTCTAGACAACACAGGAGACTGGATGGACAGTTGCACTGCTGGGTGGGTGTCTCAGAGGAGAGACCTATAGGATTACAATTGGGCACGTGACCAAAATCAAGCAAATTATTTGTCATTACTCTAGTACTGGCACCACAGGAAAACCATCTGTTACACCACAGGAGCTTTTAGAAATCATGTCATCTGAACATTTATAAGCAAAAGGAGGTATCATAGTCTTATTAAAAATACAAAAAGGAACAGTTACTGTCAATTACCAGCTCTGTTTTCAGCACAACACAAAACATTTTGGTTAACAAGAACATCTCACAGCCCCTCACAACTCTTAATTTGTCAAGTGCACAAGAAGTAAGCCAGGCACCTCAGATACTCCCTACCCAAAGCAGCATATGGTCTTGATATCCCATGTCTCTGCAAGGGATCAAAGAGTAAGGAAAACATCAACAGTAGTTCATCCAAGTGCACCATAAAACATACACTTCAACAAAAAGCACATATTGCAGAAAAAGTAAATTTGGGAAGCACTAGGAATGCACAGGGATTGGCTTGAACTGGTACCACTTACACACCTTTCAATGATACAGAAACTCCAAAGGAAATTGTGTAATGTTATCACACCATTATTAAATGGATTTTGCAAACAAAATTCAGACTGAGGACACCACAAAGCAACAGTGCTTCGTACCAGTTCTGGCTTACACAAGGTTTAATCATTCCCACCACTGTTTCTTGGAGTTGAGAAAACAACTCCCTCATTGCCATAAATAGGTATCCACAGCTTTTTAATTTACCTGTCCAGCTGGCAATGGCTGATCTAACATTTCAACATCTGGATGCTGAGGAAGATTATATAATCTGCAGAGGTCACATATTAATCGCTTCAGCTGTTGAAGAAGCTATAAAAAACAAGAAAATATGGAAATGTTTATTTAAATCAAAGCACAGAGCAACATATTTTGAATTTTCTTCATATATTGGTACTGAACCTCAAGTCACCCTACAGCATTTAAATCTGCTAAGACTGAAGTAAAATATAAAGATCCCTCTTTTCCTCTGTAATCACTGTAATAAAGTTCCCACCATAGAAACTCAGTAACACAGTAAATTAAAGATGTCTCCCATTCACTCCCCATGTCAAGTGAAGAAAGTCATGAGAGAATAATCTGCTCTGACAGCATCATCCACTCCAAACACAGGTGTCTGAGCCACGAATCACTATGGAATAAGCAAACAGTTTTATTCCATGGGACAAGATGGTCCATCCCCATTTCCCAGTGTGAAAAAACCCCTGTCTTCAAAAAAACCAAGGAGGAACAGTCTGAGTCTGGTTTTCCGCATCCTGAATTCTTTTGCAGGGCACACCAGTGAGGCACTGGAAGCAAGACAAACACTGCACAAAGCACAGAAACCAGGCAAGCTCTGCCTGCCGTGTCTTGGGTCAGGGGGACACAACCTGGTATTAGCTCTGATTTCTGTTTCCCACTTGCAGCATTACACTGACATCTGTTAACTGCAAAACAGGGAATACACCTTACACTCACCATAATGCAAGGCAGAAAAATAATTTAGTTCTGCAGAAACAGACAAACATTAAGTTTGCTCACCACACTAATTAAGATGATTTCCATAGCTGTTAACCTCCTCTAGGCAGCCTCAGGTCTCTCGTTAAGGCCAAGACATGGAAGACTGTACTGCAACATTTCCTAACTTGTCAAGGTCTTTGCACAGCTATGTCAGGAAAACAAAGAAAGGACTGCAGAATGCATCTGTAAAAGGGTCAACACCTCATTATTTGCAGGATAATTCCCCAGATGAGGCCTTGCAAAAATTATGCATGCAATTTATGGACTTTTCTTCCAGATACCGAAGGGATTTTGTCTTGCCACTTGTCGAGGGCAGTGTGAGAACCATTTCTGCACACAGATCCCTCAGCACTCCTGGCAGTAACATCTGAGTGGCACCCCCCTCCCCTTGAAGCACCTCTCCCTGAAGGGGGGAGACTCGGGCTATGTGGCCTCACCCAAGGTACAGCACAGCCTTTATTATCCCAAAAGAATGATAACTCTACAACACTATTTGGTATTTGTATACTGCATTTCTTAAAATACACAATAAAGTAAAAAACCCTATACACTCCAAAATATTCTGCATGTCTACAGCTATCGGCCAGTTTAAATGCTCTTACCTTTCCCTACTGCAAGCAAAAATTCGGCCTTGCCAGGGTTAAAAACTTACTTCCAAGCCCAAATCACTAGCAGTGATAAGCAAATGTTGCCTTTATGGTATCTGAAAGCTTCACTGCTTTTCCCTTCTACAGCAGAATTCCACATTCTGTGTAATAGGAATGTTATTTATCCATTCGAGGCCGTGAACTCAGATACCAGTCTGCATTACAACAATTATGACACTCCCTCCAATCACATCACATTTGCTGTTTCTGCATCATTCATGACAGTCATCCTCAATTCAAAAATAAAGCAGACAACACCAAAAGGACTGGTGTGTCAGCACCACATTTCTTATGAGTAAACACATGATCTGTGAGAGTTTATGTTGCCAAAAGCTTTCTGTAACAATCACATTTCCATCAAGGTTAAGACTCCACACTTGTTTGAATCTTCCTGGGTGTCTGAAACATCAGGAAATCTTTCAGCAGGCAGAAATCAGGTTAATCCATGAAAAAGTTATTTGCCAGATAGAATCAGAGCTCTTAGAGCTACTCTTCTCAATAAGTGCGAGATGCTTCAAAAGTTGCCCTGCTACACATTTTGCTGAGAAACTTGTCCTCCACACAAACGCTGCCTCGTGGAGAGCTGGAGCATAAGCCATATAAGCTGAGGAGCTGTAATTTTTCTCACAGAGCTGTGTAAAGCCAGGCAAGTCATTAATTTGTTTACATCTGCTGTGAAGCATACAAAAAACCCCCAGCTCTGAGCGGTGGGGGAAGAGCACCACCATCGGATTGGGCTGCTCCATTAGCACTGACCTTGGAATAGCAGATGGAGACATCAGATGTGTCTTGACTGAAAGAGACAGTGAGGGCTGCAAAGAGAGCTAAGAAATGCTTCCTGCACTCCCCATCCTGCTCAGGAAACATCCTGTCACCTGGAGTGAAATTCAGATGGAGTTTTTGCAGCCAGGCCCTGACACAGTGGAAGCTTCTCAAGTCCTTCACGCGCAGCAGCACCACAAGCAAGGGACAACCAGCATCCTCCAAGCTGGTGGCACAGCCTGGCCACGTTACAGAGGATGTTTTCACCTCCTCCCCTCCACTGGCAGCAGAGATCACAGAGCCCTGCAGCAGCTGATGAGCTCTGGGGCGCATCAATCCTGATGGGCTTCAGCACCGGTGCCACCATAAAGGGGAGGCAGAGACGTGCAGCTGAGAGCAGGGATCCCCTCCCTGGGCAGGATCCTGCACCTCAGGGTTAGCTTAATGCAGCTGGAACACTGCAGGTCATCTTCATAGATCAGCTGCTTTATTTGGCATCAGTGTCTACAATTTGCAAAGGTGGTGGCAGAGGGAGAAGCTGATCCTCTCTCTACAACCCTTCTTCCTTATTGCTACATTTTTCCTCCACAGGAATAAGTTTCATACCCGTGATCCTTCTGCCATGGATCACCATCCCTGTTATCCCTTATACTCTGCTCATATGTATGAAAAATCATAAGGTAATTTGTGCTGAAATGCCCATCTGGAAGACATCTGATACAGCCCCCTGCTCCAAGCAAGGCCTGGCATGATTTGGTATGTGTTCGTACGTACATGAACAGACTATCAAAAAGGAGAGCAGATTTCTGTCATGTATCAATAATTTAAATGTATTTTCAGGGTAACTTCACAGGCTTGATTAATGTAAAGTGAATGCTTAACACACACACTTTGAGTCTACTGCAGAAAAGGGGCTATGAGGACACCAAGAGTTTCCCTGGAATACAAACTGCCTGAAGCACAAACTAAACATAAAATGCACAACCAGAAAGCATAACCCTCAGGGTATTAAAGGAACCATGCAAAGAGCCTGCAGAGGGGAAATGCTCAGGTGATCAAATGCAACACCATTTATAAATTTACTGTATTGATTATAATGAGTATAAAAATAACAAAAAATATAAAATTATAATACCTCTAATTTTTAAAGCTTAGGAATTCTGAGGTAGGAGGAGCTGTTGTGGACACTATAATGGTGGTTTAGAACACAAAAGCACCTCTTAGCCTACTCCTGAGAAACTGCTGAAGGAGAATACAAACGGAAACAGGATGGCAGTAAGTGACACTTGGACTGTGACCACCACTGGGCACTCAGAGAAGCTGTGACAGCACCTGGCCTCACGCACACTCAGCAGCCTGGGCCAGTTCCAGGGAGCAAAGCAAAGCTTATTCCTGCATTTTGTCTCTGACTCCCAACACATGATCAGCTGCTGCTGCTGCACTGGGAGGTTGCAAGAGACAACGCTCTTCCCTGAAATGGCCCACGTGGGACTCAGCCTAAGTTATTAACACTCAAGCAGTGTGCTTCAGGACAGCAGCTTATCCAAGCTGTAAACACACCTATGCCAGGAATTCTGTGCTTTTGACACCTTCCACGAAAGTTTAAGGCCTAGAGAATGTGGGAATTAAAGCTGCCATCTGAATTTAAGTCCATTTCCCTATTCTCTTTAAAAAGCAAACCTCCAAATAGCGTACAGTTACATTTAACACATCAGGAAGTAACGTTTGAGGCTTCAGACTTGCATGATATAGCTTCCATGGTATTACACTTTACAAGACAATTGCAGTAGGATTTCTCTTTTGCATAGCACAACCACTAGAAGGCAGATGGCAGTTTCATATCTCTCGAGTCTAACGTGATGCTGGATTTTCAGGATCTGAAAAGGAATTCAGGAGACACTAGGGGTTGAAAGAACTACTTAGCCCCTTCATCTGCTGACTGGAACTTGTTCAACGTTTACAGTCAAGCAGCTGAAGTATCCAAACATAAGAATGTGATCAGCATTAGATATCATTAACAACCTCAGCACTAGATATCATTAACAACCTTTCAACATTTTTAGTGTTTTGACAATTTTTCAGAGCAAAGGCACTCTGCCCGTGCAAGGTAACTAACAAAGTTTCAGACCCACAGAAGATTTTCCAGGAAACATGTGCATGATTTCAACATTGCAAACCAGTTTTCCCTTTACCATGTCAAATGACAAGGTTTTCCCCTGTCAAATATCAATATCTGAAGAGCAGTTCCTCAGTTTCCCCCAGAGCTGATACCTGTCACGAGTTGGAATGCAGGTAGAAAAGGCAGAGTAATACCAAAGAAGGCTAAACCAGGGTCACGTGCCAGCAGTGCTTTTAGCAGCACATGGACACTGTGTCCAGCTGGGCCTCTGGAAGAGTCCAGTGCAATTTCCCCCTTCAAAATTTGACTGCTCCAATAACTTTGAGTTTAGAGTAACATGGCACTAATGATCTTTCACCTACAATAAATTAAATGAAAACTGGTTTGAAACATTCTAGAAGTCTAACCTAAACTAAGTGAATTATGAGGAGACAGTGTGATAAAGCAGGAGCCCTTGGATTTCTACAGGTAGTTCCCTATCCCTTTCTACCCTACTCCAAAAAGGTCACGTGAGCTGCCCCAATGCCATTGAAGGGGATGGAGTTCCATGGAGAAAAGTTGTAGAGTGGGGAGAAAAAACAAACCCCAAACCCACAAAGTCAAGTTTGAGGCAAAAAGAGAAGGCTGATTTTGTAGTGAATTTATCTCTTCCACCACTCCCATCTGCCTTCATCTTGGCATGACACGATGCAGGGTGGATTCCTGAGAAACCAATGGGCCATTCACAGGTGTCTATTACATCAACCCAGCAGCTTTTACATGGGCAAGTACAATCTTGATATCAGAAGCTGTTTTCTTACCAGCCACATAAGCAGTCTATGTGCATATGCAATTCAGCACAGCAAGTCCCATGCATGTTTGCAACCAGGCAGTTACACACAGGAAACACCTTGTTCAGAACCCTCAGGCTGAAGCCACACCAGCTTCAAACTGCACAATCTTCTGCTAAGTGTATTTCAGAAAAAAAGCTCTATGTCTTTCTAGGCAAAAGTCACAAAGATTGAGATCTATTACATTCTTCTGAATGCAGTTTAGTCTGAAGTTCAGGCTGAAGTAGAACATACACAACTGAGACGTAGGTCTCCTGCAATCACATCCAACATTATGCATTAAAACACTTTTTCATTATGGCAAGGTCCCTGAAGACTCCCATTTACTTATTAGTTTCCTAATTATTTCTGCTAGAAGTCAAAGACATCCTAAATATGTTTTAGAAAAAGGTACTTGTCCATCTTTGTTGGATATGCCAGATTAACATTACCCCAGGAAACATGACAAGCAGCAGATTTCATAAGAACATTCCCAATTTTTCCCAAACCAGGCAAATACTAAGCACATAACCCATGCAATAAGCAGTATTCTGCAGACTGATTTGGTTTGTACCCATCACAGTTCTGTACACAAAAACAAACACTTGTCAAAATAGTCTATTAATAAAGATCACCTTTAAGGGCTATTTAATATCCATAAAGCTGAATTTGGAGTGGAAAAACAACACTTAGTCACTAAATTTGTCAGTATGCTGCAACACTGCTCTTGGTGGAACAAATTGCATTTGTAGCGACATTTATCTCCAAGCACTATTCAAAGACACTTTCCTACACAGAAAGGGAAGTTAATTTTTTTATATATATACACACACAGAGACACGGAGCTCCTATAACCACATGTAAAGGGTACTCGAGTAAGATAAAATGCTTGAGTTTTCTGAAATACAAAACCACCATTAGAACCCATACAAAGACTTGCTTTAAGCAGCAATTGCCCAAAGTCACAACACCGTTCAAACGTATCTGTACCTGAGGGACATTCTGATGACCCAGAGGCTGTCAGGTCAAGTCTCCTTTACTGAAACCAGGAATTACTGGTATTATAGCCCTGTTTTGGAGAATATATACACTCAAGAACACAAAGCTTTTGCCTTTGTAATTAATCTCTGTGCAAAGAAAACTCTACAAGAGCTGTTTTATTCAGTAGTTTTAACCTTTCCTTTTCATCCACTTCACTGCTTAATTTTTTTTTTTCAGAAAGCTTCACACTGTAATTATTGAGGTGAAACTTAACTTCTCTTACAGTCTAAGCATTTAAGTAATCTTTTCCTCCTTGCCTCAAATATTTTGGGTTACTTTTGGCTCATATGTTTTTGGAAGAGAAAGCTGTGTTTACAAAATCTCCCAAATGACCCCAACACTGAACTAATTGAACTGCTTGTTAATGTGACAAAGCCAAATAAACACCCAAGCCCAAGTAAATGCCCAAAAGAACCAAAGCACATTGCTCACCAGAGTATTGCTCTTCTTAATATCTTCTAAACGCTCTAAGACTGAAGTCAGGTTTGGGTCATCTGATTCTACAAACCATATTGGTGATGAAGAGGGGTAAGACTCCTGTTAAACAACAAAAACAAACACAAGACCAAACAAATAAATAAGTAAAAAAACCCCAAAGCTTTTAAAAATCATTCACCTCCAGAATTTCACAACACAGAATTAACATCACCTTTTATCTTATTCTATATCAGGTAACATAGAAGCTTTTAACACCAGTTTTTTAGGCAATGCAAAAGAAGTTGAAAGAAATGCAGCCAACTGGTTCTTCTAGTATTTCATCTTATTTTAATGTTCCTCAGTTGATGGATATACATAAGAAACAGTGCTGAAAAGTTTAAAACCCTGGGGGCAGGTGGAGCAGGGGGAGAAATTTAAAAATGCAGTACAGGTGATGATTACCAAAAAATGGAACCATTAAGTAGCACATGTCAAAGACTAAAACTGTATTGATGCTGATTTTGCATAAAAACAAAGCTTATTCCAAATAAAGGCTGTAAAAGCAATAAACCCCGGAGTCTTCAGAATTCCTCCTCAAACAGGATTATTGAGTCTGTTCTAGCACTGACCAAAGCAACACAGCTTGTATCTCCTGCCACGGAGGTCAGGTTAACTGCAGATGACAACGCCAAAAATCTGCTATTTTCTCTTTGTGCCATCAAGGCTCGTAGAGGACTTCCCAGTGCTGGAAGCCTTGTCAAGCAATGCATTGCATCCAACCCTGCCAAGGAGCCTTTACAGCACAACCTCGTGCCATGCTCAGGGTCCTCCAGCTGCCAGGCAGTGCTAGGAAGACACAGAAGTACACAAAGTACAGGAGGGTGAACAGAAATTCCCTGCCTATTGTTGAGATGTTTCAAAAAGCAATTCCATGTTTTGCCTCACAAAGGTTTGGTAACACTGTGAGGATGGGGGAAACCACGTAGCTTCCAGCTCAACAGCAAGTGTTCCTTCATATCATTGACATGTCTGGATCTTATTTGGTTTGTTCCAGTTATTTAAGGTATTATCCGCTTCTCACTCCTTCAATTAAATTTCAGTAGCTAAAGACAAATTGCTGAACCTCAATTTTCTCACCCAGATATTATCTTCATATCCCCAGGTCTGAAAATTCCCTCATTATTTCAGAATTCATTTCCCTCACTGAAGTTGAAAAGGAAAAATTCCATCTTTCTCATTCCAGAGACAACAGATCATGCTTCACTCTTCAACGGTTAGAGTCAAGGTTTGAAAAATGGAGAAAAACACAAGTATGTTAAAACTGGCTTTTAGTAATATACTGACCTTCTAAACCCATAAAACCCCCAGTGATTAGATAAAGGACATCAGCTTTTGACCAAACAGACTATCACAAGAGCTCCTCCTCAGCACCGTTCTCCAGCAAAGTTCCAGCTACAGAGGGCTCAAATTCCCATCTATAAGCTGAAGCCTTTGAATAAACTTCAAGCTCAATCCCCTCAAGTTTATTTTTTTCCCTAAATCACAGCTGAAAACACCTTAAAAGAGTACATGATATTCCCAGTACCTTTATGAAAACACAAATGGTTCACATCTTTCATCTTCACTTCAAAGCACACTATACACAAAGCAGAGACCTTAGAATATCTACTCTTGATTAACTGAGGTCTAACATCTCACATTGCGTGTCAAGAAAGTCCAGTGCTCAGCTTGCCAAGATTTATGGCTAAGGCAGGTCACAGATGGGCACTTACATCTGTTTAATCACTTTCTTCTTTTACACAATACAGTACTTGAAAAAAGGGTATTTTCTCCTCAGTTTCACTCAATACACTCCAGAAAGATTAACCACTCTCTCCGTGGGAGAAGCAAGGTTGAAACCCCCATTGCCACTGGGTTTCCAAACTCTTATTTTTAGGCACTAAACTTCATTCAAGATATTCCAGGCTACGTATTGATAACATCTCACTCATTTTTAATAACATGCAATCTACTTGAAAAGTCTTCTGCAGTGACACAATATTCTTACCTCAAGCCTTTGACATGGCACACTGATCTTGATGCACAGTGCATCGTAAGGGAAACTCTGCCAACTGGGGCCCCACTGCCTGA
Source organism: Grallaria varia (assembly GCA_013396735.1). Taxonomy (NCBI): domain Eukaryota; kingdom Metazoa; phylum Chordata; class Aves; order Passeriformes; family Formicariidae; genus Grallaria; species Grallaria varia. The sequence continues at coordinate 457,189 of VWZG01003057.1, forward strand.
AGACCTGCTTGAACCAGCTCTTTTGGAGACCTGAACTTCTCTGGCCAGTTCATTCAGTTCAGAGAGAGGCACGAGAGGAAACACTACAAGCATGACTTTAGATTACACCAACATTCCCATCAGGACATACACAGAACAAGCAAAATCCCTTCCAAGATTCACTGAGCCATCTGTTTCTTAGAATCCTCAAACTCATTAGAATAAAAATATTCTCCAGATACAGCCAACAATTGGTATGTGCATGCACATCCTCCTAACAGGAATTTTCAGCTTTTTTTTTAAAAAAAAAAAAGAATCAAACATTTTAAAATTACATTAGCCCAGGTCTAAGCAAGTCTTAATTGCGATGATTTATACAAGACAAACATCTGCCACTTCTCTTCTAAACCATACCTGGAATCTCAAGACTGCTTGCTGTCTAAATTCTTCTTTTCTTACAACTTTAGTTCTCCTTTCTCCCCACAACGGATTCAAGGAACAAACCCAGAGCAGGACATTTATTACTGCAAGCAGTACCTATCCCAGTCTGAGGGTCCATGGAAGAACCTCCTCCAAAATCCTTGCAGCACATCAGGCAGGAACATGACTGATGATCAAGCAACCCCACTGTGTGTTTAAACACATTACAGTGCTATTGCCTTCCACCTTGAATGACAGTCCTTGCTCATGTTCTGCTCTCATTCTGGTTTTTGCAATGAAAACAAGTCACGTATGGGAGAAAACCTACAATTTGATACTGCCTGGATTATTAGTGTATAGCACAAATGAATGGCTATCCCCTAATAATTATTAGCTATTCGAATTTTTAGTCTGATTTAGCTTTTGAGACATGAATGCACTTCTCAGAAAGGCTTTTAACACTGAGAGCATATTTACTCAGCTGTATCAGAAAAGATTTCAAATTTCAGATTTTTTGATTATGGATATTTAATTGCACATTCTAACTTTTTCCACAACAGATGCTTCATATTAAAAAACAAGTTCAATCAAACTACAATGTGGTTGCAACAGCTTTTAATTCTTCAGACTTACCAATAAACATATTCATTTAACTTGAAAACAAATGGCATTAAGTTCCTCTAGATCTGTATGCAATCCATATTTTTGGAACAGCTGATTTCCACATGGATATGAGTCACTACATTTTGAAATACAGAATTCACACATAACACTTCAAACACTCTGAACCTGAGGTATGAACTGGCTTGGGAGTTTGTAATAACCACAGGATGCAACTTAAAACTAAGCTTGTGGCTTGTAAGGTCACACAACTGAACTTCACATCAGCTAATTCTGTTGAGAGAAATACAGCAGCTTTTTCTTCTGTATCTGCATCCCATAGAGACAAGGGGCGGATCTGAGCTGTTATGTCACACAAGGAACACAGGCTTCCCAGATACAAAGACAACATTTCAGGAGAGGAAGCCTAAAATAGAAGTTATTTTATATCTCAGTGGCTAAAAAGCCCCGTCATTTTGGGCTTTCTGCCATACAGCCGACAGACAGGGATTCTGGACAGATAATCTATCACCCATATTAAGTGTTCCAGATCTTTTATGTAACTGCTGTAACATGGCATTTTCTCGCTCTCTGTGAGTGAAAGCAGGAGCTCATCCCAGGGGGCAGAGGCTGTGGTGCCCAGTCAGTGCCCAGCAGGATGTGCCCAGCAGGATGTGCCCAGCAGGATGTGCCCAGTGCCATCCTGACATCACACCTCGCAGGCACTGGGTCTAGGACAAAGGCTGGATGTTTACAGCAGCCCAGATACAATCACAATTCATGGCATCATCACTTCTAGAGAGCCTTTGTATCAGCACCAGGACAGACTGGGAGCTTTGTGAACACAAACCCTTCTGTCACAGAACTCAGTGAAAGAATTTAGCCCACTAATAAACACATGAAATACAAAGAGAGTAAAGCCCTGTGCTCCCCGCCATGGGAACAATTTCAAACCCAATCAAATCATTTAGGAAAACCACAGCCTATTAGAAAATACACACAGGATCTCACTGTTCAGACATTCCATTACATCTTCTACTTAATTGTTACTAACAGTTTTGCTTACAAAAAAAAAAAAAAAAAAAAACAAACCAAAAAACCAGCAGCAAAAAGTGACAGAAGATTCCAGGAACACACACATTAAGACAGCTTTTCCTGGGCAGGATCTGTCATCTAAGTATATCCTATCTAAGCTTTCTCATCCGTAACAATAAGGCTGTTTTTCTTGCAATGTTATATAATCTTTATCCTGCTCCCTAAAGCTACAGCGACACAGTTTTGATGTACGAGACTTTTAAACGAGGTGTTTCTAAATTGCTACAACACTGCTGAAATTGTGAGGTTTGCTAAATTAAAACAAAACATCTTGCTCTCATTCTTATGATTAGAACAACCTGCACAGAGTTTGCTACAAGGAGTAACCACGTCTCCTCGTGCTGAGCCATTTTATCATGGCCAAATGGTAGGAGCACACATTTAAACACACGACTGCTGCACTTTGATTTAAACTTATAATTACATGGCGACAGCTCTTCATTTTCTTTAATTTCCTGATCATAGTAGATGGAAAAAGAGGGAGGCTTTCTTTCAAAAATCCTTAGTATACTGCCTGAAAAAAATTCAACAAACGTTTTGTTTCTCTACTGCTTCTGAATTTTTGCAAAATCCCCATCATGGACAGAACCTAATTCTGCTCTTTTTACACCAGCTACAATCAAAACTTAGCTAATTTTCATAACAGCACTTCTAATTTTTTATCTTCTCAGTCACAAAATTTTTCTTCACTCCCCTTTACTTCCAAAAAGCAGAGCATTAAACTCACAGATCTTTTAACCAACTTAGATACTTTGAGAAGGCTGGGAAGAGACCATTCCAGCTCACCCAAATCTTGGTAGTGAAGTGAGTAAATCCCAATGGAACAAGACATCTCAGAGGGCTAATACAGTCTTCTGAAGGTGAACATGTTTGCAGCTGTAAACACACGTCAGGTAATCGATCTCAAACCACAGGTGGCTTTCCCTCAGCTGGCACATGGATGCTACCAAGGTTGTCCATTTGAATTAAATGGCAGAACTAGATCACATATACATCCTACATGAACATTCAACAAATAGTGAAGATTAAACTACACAGTTAACTACAATTTAGAACACATTATTTGCAGTTGTTAGTCAATCATTCACTACTAATTTTCCACCTGTCTCAAGCTGTCTTTACACAAAAAAAAGCACAGTTTATCTTATCAAATCCTCATATTTCTGTTAATATTTTCTTAAAGCTAAAGTTTATCTTGATGACCATAAAACACTAGTACTTACAGCTGCCTAAAATAGCATTAGCAGTGATTACACAACTGACAGACTGTTTCCCATTACTAGGGGCCAAATTTTCCAAAGGCTCTACCACTAGCTACTCAAGTGCCAATGAGATGTACTTATAACTTAGCATATTGTCCCCTGCCCTTTCATTTCATTCTTTATAGCAATTTGGAAAAAAAAAAAAAAAAAGGCATGAAGTGTCCCTTTCATTGGAAGCAATCCAAATTAAACCATTTCCCAGAAACCTCAAGTTATTAAACCACCAAAATTTGTATTTTCAAACATCCAGACACCACCTTTCACTGACAGCATTCTATCATTTGCACTTTTATATATTGAAAAAAAAAAAAAAAAAGAAACTTCTTTAAGAATCTAACATTTCAATGACCCAGAATTCTAAAGGTTACGAAAAGTTTTTGCAATGGAGAGTTTAAAAATGAAGTTTAATATTGGTGGCAGTGAGGAAGCAAAGTGAATTTTACCAACCTCTACTGAACAAGAGGAAAACTTCAACCTGCTTTTCCTTCTGAATTTTAAAACTGCATATAGCATACTATTAACTTGACCTATGCATGTAAGAGCAGAACACAATTTATTCACTAGAGTTCAGTTAAACAGAGATCTTTAAATGTTTCTAAATGACAGAAAGCAAGCCTGGATTAGCTTTACTTTTCATACACCCTCCCTAAAGCCTGACATGCTGAGGTCAGCGAGGACACTTGTTTGGTAAGGCACCAAGTTCAACTGTCTGAAACACATCTCTCTCTTCAACACACACAACTACTGCAGGTCTACTCTCAAGTTTAAGGGCTGTTTGGACAGCTACAGCCCATACAAGACAAGCCTAGGCGAAGCATCATGCTTTGGTTGGATCCTTGGGATTGTGAGAGCTTAATCATCTTGCACCTTTGCAGGAGGAAGGTGAAAGAATCCCATAATCCTGTTCTATGTCGGGTCTCTAATACGCTCAGCACTGCAAAAGCCAATACCTTCAGGAGCACATTAAGTCAACACAACTAACAGGGTCAGCTTTGCCTCTCCCACACACACTCCGGGGAATGAGGAGAGTGCAGCAGAGTAACTTGTTTTAGAATTGTGTATGTTATCAAACACAGCCATGCTAGAGAAGGGAGAGTCAAAAGCATGTGCTTCATGAAGCAGAATGATCATAAACCACAACACTAGATGCTGCTAAAATTCACTCTGCAACCACAGACTGCCCCAAACAAACTAACAGTTCTCCGTACTGATACCTAAATTCCTGCAAAAGACACTGAAGATATCATTAGGGGAGATAGAGAAGCACCTTTATTTAGAACTTTCTAGGTGCACGCCCCAAGTATGCACACGTGTGGTTCAGAGACATTACAGTTTTTATAGTTTCCAGTAATTAGCATATGTGATATCTAGAACCAATCTGCAGTACCCATTTGCCCTGGTGCCCACCCTCAGAAAGCTCAGAGCCTCTCCAAGGTCTCTGGGCCTTCTCTTCTGTTTTGTCTTCAAGCTATCTTGCAGATGCTTCTTTAAAACACTGTGTCCTTGGCAAAACTCAGAACTGTGTGAGAAAGTGGCTAGTGATTTCTAAACACCACCTAAAAATGTTAGCAACCCGGGAAAACCTATATAATCCTAAAAAAAAATAAATCTACAAAATACACTAAAACCCTTAGCCATCAATACAAACAAAGCTCTACTGATTGCAGAAGGCTACCATGAAGGAAACCAAGAAGAAATGGTTGTTAAGAGAACACAGGGTGGTTTTGGAGATCCCTTTTGCCTTCACAGCACCCTCCTGGGCAGAGCCAAGGCAGTGCCCTGCTGTCCAGTCGGGCTCCAGGCACACGTGGCACCTCCTGCAGCCGCTCCCTGCACGAGCGCACACGGACAGCAGCACGCTCCGACACGAACTCAAGGCTCAGACTGGGGAACACCTTTTGCCAGACACAGCTTCAGCAGCATCTGCAAGTGCCAGTCTTCATAAGATGACCACAGCAGAACTAAAGTATCAACAGGGACAGTGTTTCAATGGCAATTCAGTTGTGTACAAATTATCCCAAAACCCAGGAAGTTTTGAAGCTGCAGCTTTGTCTGCACAAATGCATTTTTTCAACCCAAGCCCGTGGAATGCTCTTGAAATTATTATGGAATCTTTAACGTTTTTGCTTTGTACACACCCAAGACAGAAAATAGTATTTTGAGGAAAAAAAAAGAAACACAAACCCGAAACCTTAAGCAAATGCTGCTTTCCAACAGGCACATAGAAGAGGCAAATAATTCCATGTGAAATAATCCTAGTTATTTTTGTGTTCTACTTCCATAGCTCTCTATCAAGGTACACATCTCTCACTGTTCAAACATAATTACCTGATAAGAAGCCAATAATATCTACAACCGAAGTAGCAAAGACACAAAACATCACTTCAAATGGTCACAAACACAAATGCAGATGTGGCATCATAGTTCTTATGCTTCTTATGGTCAAGTTCTTTCAGTCAAGTTTTTACTGCCAGTCATTGTTCAAACCATTTAATCTACATGAAGGGTCCCAAGTGTCAATTCAGCTACATGAAATTGCACATGACCCTTGGAAAAACAGGTTTATCAGACTCCTATCAGTTGCTACAGCCTCATCCTCTCCCCTTACCAAACAAAAGGTAGAAGGCCACTTGTCCAGTGTAACGTAACTATACAGAATTAAAATAGGAATTTTGAGCATAAAAGAAAAAAAAAAAGGCAGTTTTCTGATAAAACAGTTCTTGATCATCACTGTGAAACATCATTTTACTCTCCAGGTCACCATCATAATGCAGCATGCCATCTCTCCGTTCAAGGCAATTCACAAAAAGAACAAACACTCCTCACACTTTCTGGAGCCAAAGTAAAACCCAACCAATGTCACTGTGCTGCTGCTCAGACAACTCCAGTTAACGGGAGGCAGGATCTCACTCACAGCACAGCAAGTGACAGCTGTTCAAGAACAGTGTGCAGGCTCTGAAAACGTGGGCTGCTCCGGAGGGCCAGCCCAGATAGGCGAGCTAAGGAACATTGCTTTGCCAATATTAACAGCAACAAATAACGGTACAGATCATCCACACTGAAAACTGAGCAAAGCACAACGCATCGCTCCAGACTGACTGACTAGTTTATTGGGAAGACTGTTGCGGAGCTGAGACTATATCCAGGATTTTACCATAGCAGCTCACAGCAGTCAGATCAAGCTGTCCTGCTGCTCACACACAACCCTCCCAGTGTGTGTGTGTTTGTACCCTCACCTTACCAGTGTCAGAGGCTGCTTGTTCGGGAGCCCTCAGGCACAAGAGGCTCTCTTTAACACACGCCTTACACATGCACTCAAGCTGGCAATGGTTTACCTAATGAGAGTTACATATACGGGCTGAAGGTAAAAGTATTTTGCAAACCTGATTCTCCAATACTCCTTTACTAGCAGCACAGCATCTCGCGCGTCCAAATTCTCGCAGTAGTCTAATTACTTGAAACAAATTATCAACTCATTCTAGACCTCAAGAGTTATTACCTACTTCAGCAACTATACAGACAAGTACATTCAGAAAAGGTATCATCAACATTAGTGTCACAAAGCCAGAGTAGCAAGAAATGGCTTCTAGTATGGCTAAAACTGAAGAACTGGTTAAAACTAAGTGGTCACATGTCCCTCTCTCCCCAACCGAACATGATAAAAAATTAGCTTGCAGACCTGCTCTCACCTTTATCCCTTACAGTTACTCCACAGCATGGAAAGTCTGACACCACTGCTGCTGCCACCCAAAAAATCCAGGCTTCCCCTTCATACTCTTTGACTTCAGGAATGTACATCTTTCAAGTGTTCAAATCACTCAGCATCCCCTTCTATCCGTGCCCCTTTCCCCCTGCCTGAGAACAACCTTCCTTCTTTTCCACCTTTTCCCTTTGCAAAACTGCTGTGCTGCAGACACCTGCAGATACCAGGACTTTCCATTCTCACCCCGGGTAAGGAGAGATCCTGCTGCTCTTACATCTGACAGTGCTCCAGCCACCACCCACCAGCTCCCCTCTCACAGCAACACCTCCACAGCTGCACTGATGCTGCTTAGCCATGGGGCTTCACACCGGAGCCACTCACAGGGAACTTTGTCCCCCACATGCAAAATTACAGGACCACAGCGCTCACCCAGTGTTTACCATTAATAAGTTAAATACCACAACTCTTACCACAGTTGTTTCCTACTTCAAAAATTCAAGGAAGCCTGTGGTATCTTGAACACCACTGCTCAGGAACGCTTTGATTTTTTTTCTAATGCCATTGTACAAGTTCTGACAGAGCTTATGCTGCTCCCTTTCTGAATACACACTGAAGAAGCTATTGCAGGATCTGCAAATGTATTGAACTCCATCAGAGGGGGAAGTAAGTGCAAGGTCTGAGAGAAAAGGGAATACAGTTCATACTAAATCTTCAGAAACAGGATCATAGAATCATAGAATTGATTGGGTTGGAAAAGACCTCAGAGATCATCAAGTCCAACCCTTGGTCCAACTTCAGTCACTTTATCAGACCATGGCACTCAGTGCCACGTCCAATCTCAGTTTAAAAACCTCCAGGGATGGTGAATCTACCACCTCTCTGGGCAGGCCATTCCAATGCCTGATTACTCTCTCTGTAAATAATTTTTTTCTAATATCCAACTTAAATTTCCACTGGCTACAGTACTTAATACACCAGGATGCCTTCTACGCAAGAGATGAAAAAGAAGAACACACACATGTAAGGTCATTATTTTCATACCACATTTAGAGATTACAGTTGGAAGCAAGAAATCAGCAAGACTAACTTGTATGCTTGTTTCCAAAGATCATATTAGCTTCAAGTGTACTGCATACAGGCAGGCTGATTGAAGATCTAAACATTAAATAGCCTCTTCTTACTATAATCAGTAATTTAATTTTCCAGTTGTTTTCTAGGAGGTGGTGAAAGGTCATTTTTGCTTCTCCTACAGAGTTTGCAGCTGAAGAAACACAGTGGAACGCATACTAAATCATCCACTATCATGTCTCTTAAAAACAGAGCATTACCGTTCATAGTTTAAAGGGAAAAAACCCCAACCTCATATTCAACTTGAGCCAGGAATTCAGGGGTTTATAACCTTTCAAAACTACACAAGGGCAAACAACCTGACAGTACTGAGCACTAGTCCACACTGAGGCATAACTGAAATAGTACTCATTTCTGCTGATCAGCTTCTACAAGCATTTGTTTCTACCTAGAAATTTCACCCTCTCTTTCTCTTCTCATAGGACTTTGAGAACTGCCTCCATCTTCACATCTTCCAGTCTCCTGGAAGGAATTAGATTTTACAAGTAAATATAACACTTTAAGTTAAGTACGGTCCAGCAGTCACCGTAACAAACAGGCACTGGTGGAGGCCCACAGGCCCGGTGTCACCTCAGGTGCTGCGCCCAGGAGTGACCCCAAGTGCCACCGAGGGCTCTGCTGGCCCTGCTGGACTCCGGCTGCCCTGCTGCCCGCTCAGCCCCGTGCCCTCTGTTGTGACGGGACAGCTGTTTGTGCCGCCACGCACTGAACCGGACTGGGAAACAGTCCAGAGCAACAGCAACTCAGGAAGGAATTTTTACATGCCAGCCAGGTCCTTAATCCAGTAAACTCAGTTTTGGCCACCTCGCATGGCACACAGCCTTTGTCGGGCTGCGGGCAGCAGCAGCGTTACAGAGTGCACAGGACATCACCACACCTGGCTCTTGCCAACAACTGATTTTCAATTCGTGCCGAGGATATCAACAAGTCACCAATACACAAAGCTTCCTGGATAGTTCACACGAGGAAGCATGTTGAGTGAAAAGGATTTAATTCTTTCGACAAAACTTTTAATTCTTTAACTTATGAAAGGTGTGCAGAGAGCTCTTTCAAAGACCACAACAGTCTCAGTTCTGAAATTGCTGTATCCTTAACTCACATGAGTAATTCATTGGAAATAAGCACAATTTCATGTACATTGAAGAGTCAACTTAAGCCAGCCTTTCTATCTGATGCCCACCACTGTGGTTTTCCAGAATATTTTAGAAGCACTTCATACATGGTAGACAGGACAGAACTGGCTGCAGAGTCCTGAAGTACTGGTTACAGCCTTTCACACATCACACAACCAGGCTGTAGTGTCAGAAAGGCCCTGCCTTCCAGACATAAAAGATTCCTCCTAGTCTTTTTTTACCGTATTCTTTTTCCAATTACAGTATTGGCATACAAAAAGAAATTAAAATCCTCACCTTTTTAGTAATTTTTTGCTAAATTTCGGTTTGTTAAATAAAACAATATTAAACATCTCAATTTCTATTGCATAAGTTATGTTTCAAAATAGTTGCATGAGTGTCTTTTTTGGACCACCAAGTATATCTAATTCTAGCCAAAACCTACATATTATCAAGGTGAAGCCGTGTATGCTTTTATACAGTCCTGGTATCCATCTGCTGCAAGACAAAGGTTTCAAACTCACTACAGAATGTCTAGTGATTTTTAAAAATCAACAAATAAATAAATCAGTGGTTGGAACTGAACACCTCATTATATGGTTAGTTCTGTGGACAAATATGCAATCTTTTTAAAAGGTTACCAGCTGCCTAGGCATTAGCTAGGAGTGAGTTTAATATTAAAATCTTATGCCTTTGAAAAACTGTCATGTGTTCTAATACACTCACTTTCTGTATATACCCAACTTGTCAAAAGCTTCACAGGTAATATCTTTTCATCCGCTCCAGTTTAGAAGTGAAAATAAAGTCTTCTCCCATCAGCTGCAGTAATCTGTAGACAGCAACCTTTTCAAGTCTTTCACAGCGCTCCTAACTCTGATTTAGCAGCAGGGTATTTTTCAGTGAAAGCAGAAGATCCTCCTTTCCAGCAGAGAGCAAGAGTTTACTGAGTCAGCCACATCACCTGAACTGAATCGCTAATGCACAGCGGGTACCACAGCACGTCACAGCCCTGCATCTCTTTGGGGCAACTCTGCTCCCACTCAGAGGTGGCACAGACCCCATTCTACCTGCAAGCGTTACCTGAGGACCCAGAATTCCAACAGTAATGTCGTGTATGGGCGGAGAGATTGATACACCATCTCTTCAGAGACAAGCTGGATAAAAAATAGGAAATGTTTTACAGCAGTCCAAACCAGTTCTTTTTCTTGCAGTAACAAGGAAAAGACTTGAGTGCAGAATTCTTCTAACACACCCTTTGCAAAACTATAACCTAAGTCTGATAAGGGACCAAACTGAAATTGTAGAGATTGTACTGAAGGACACTTACCTAAAGTCATGATCAATAAACACACTTCCCTAAGGAAGTTTTGATACAATTTAAAAAAACATACACAACAGGACCAAGTTTATTGAACTTGATCAATTGGAATAGTGCTGTTAAATAAAAAGGAAATCTGAGAAAAACAGAAATATAACTCCAAATGGAGACACTGCTCTTGGCATAACAAAACGGGAATGTGAAGGTACACAGCCTGAACAAGTTCAATAATTAGACAGTTCTCAGGAATAAGCAGCAATGTTTCTGACAGGGATGACTCCACCCTCAAGTGCCTCTTTTACAATAATCTGATTAAGCATGTAAGCTCCAATATGGGTCACTACCAGAAACAGCAAAGGGCAGACTTGGACAAGGTTTGGCTGCCACTCTATAAAACAGAAGAGCTATGAAGTAAAACGTATCTTGCTCTAATTTCAAGCAGTGTTTAGTGTCACAGGTAGACTATCCCCAGAATGCTGCAGCCAATACCAAACTTTGACAATTCTACAAACTCATACTGCAGAGACAATCAGCACATCATCACAGTGGGAAATGCCAGGGCAGACTTCTAACCAAACTGAATTTTAGTCTAGGAAACTTGTGGAGACCAATACAGTTCCTAAGCAGATATTCTCCCTCACCACTCCAAGAGAATGTTTCCTTCTTCCCTCTGCCTTCTCTCTCTAAACTGGAAAAGACAGAGATATCCACTGGGAGTATCAGAGCAACTTAGTTATCAGATCTCTTTTCAGACTCAGTACAGAAATTACTGAAAGCTTCCTTCCCTACCAGATATTTCTCCATCCAGTAACTACAGCATCTACACAACGTTAGGCAGCTTTTGTTTTAGATGAGATATTGAAGTATCTAAACAGAACCACACACAAAAAAAAAAAGTGAAATTATTAAGCTTTGTGCTTACTCTCCACCTTAACAGGATTCTTGAGTGTCCAGACATACAATCCATTACATGCTTTTGCTGAGTAAAGAAAATATCCCAGCTGGATCAGTATTGGAGGGGTTAAACTGGCCAGAAGAAGCAAACAGCTAAAGTTACATATTTGCTCTGCAAATCCAGAGCACTGAGATAGCAGCTCCTGACGCAGAGAGTGAGTCTCCCCAAGAAAACATATTTACCAACAATTTTATACCTTACCAGCTTTTCCACGCTCTACTGTTTGAAGTTCTAGTTCCCACAGCACCTGCAGCACAGCAAGCAAGACTTTTCTAGTTTACAGTACCTACAAAAAAGCTGGAGGCAATTAGGAGTCAGAGCCAAGAGACTCGATTTGGTGGGGAGGGGGAGGAAAAAACCCCCAATCACTTTTGCCACACTTACAAGTTCCAACATTTGTGTCAAAAAACTAGGACAGAAGCCCAGAGATGAGCTTTCTCTTCTTGGCTCTGTCACCTGCTGCCCATTTGTTTCAAGGGAGTAACTTCCCTATCTCAGGTTGTCCTCTGCCAGTTATTTTTAACACCTGCCTCAAAGAGCCCAAAATTAGTCAACATTGGAAAGCACCAAGCTGCTCACAGACAACTGTGAAACAGAAGCTTCAAGAAACTCAGACACAGCCTTTCATCAAAGCAGAAGCCTCAGCTCTAGGGTCTGAAACAGCACTTTGCCTGTTCTTTTTTGCATGTTCGTATGCCACAATTCTAATGGCATGTGGAAGACCTCTTGACCTTTGGGGCAAGCAACTGTACTTGCAAGCACTGTTTCCTCATTAATACACAAATATGACAACAGTGATCTAAGTTGTTTCTGGCTTGCTCAGACACACCTCAACCCAAGGCCTACAGCTAAAGTGGGTATTTTCTTTGCAAGTTAAGAATTACTATCAAAAGCAGTTACGAGAAGAGCAGTTTCAAAAGTAGGTAAAGAGCAGAGCACAAGTCTCAGGCACAACAACTTCAGGTCTTACTACTGGCTTCCCTGTTAGCTGTCACTTGCCAAAGAAGAAATAACCCATCAAATTCAACTGGCAACCAAGGGCGCACAGTCCAAACTTTCGTTTTACTGTTTAGAGAGAGATTTATGAAATACATCATGTTGCGTGGAAAGAAACTGCCAAACTTCCCAGCAATGCAACACTCTCTGCTGAATAAAAAATGTTTATAGGAAGTCACCCAGTCCATCATCTGATGGGTCATGTCTGAAAACAAGAACACCAAAGCATCTTGGTCATTTTGCCATAAAAAACATCTTACATCTTACAAGTACCCAGTAAAACAAACACCTGTCCCATGACCACAAAACTGACTTCTCATGACAGTTAACTGTGGAACCTGAAAGATCTGCTTAACCACCCTCCTTTAACTTAATAAAGTTACTTTAAGGCAAGTGAGAATCTGATTAGGATTATTATCGGATTTGCTTGGTTTGCATGCACATTTTCGTCTTTCAGTACTGAAATATTCACACTTACATGAAAGTTTCTCATTCCACGCTGCTTGAAACTTTCGTGGAAAGTCAAAAAAGCACTACCATCCTCAAACCCAAACATGCTATTTTCATCCAAAGTTTTTCAATATGCCACTTTTCAGCTGAATCTTGATAAGGCATTTAAATTCACTTAAAACTACAACCAACCCAATAAAAATGACACCCCAGCACTTTCCTGTATATGAGGCACAGACAACAATATATCCAAATCCTCTGGCAAGTTTAGGCCCTAAACTTCTAAAAAAACAAGAGGATTTTTACCATGTCACACGACACTGAACGTTTTATTTAGCTTCTCTTCCACTCATCTAAAACAACGTCCAATGAACTTAAGAAGGAGGAAAAACCCCCAAAACAACACAGAAAATAGAAGGCCCAAAGCCCCAGGCAGGGATCAGCCTCTCGAGGTCGCTGCTTGTACCCCCTCACAAGTCTGCGGGCAGCGCTGTGACATCGCAACCCTGTGGGGCAGTGCAGGGGGCAGTGCAGGGGGCAGTGCCACCCCCACCGTGGGGCAGTGCAGGGGGCAGTGCCACCCCCACCGTGGGGCAGGGCAGGGGGCAGTGCCACCCCCACCGTGGGGCAGGGCAGGGGGCAGTGCCACCCCCACCGTGGGGCAGTGCAGGGGGCAGCGCCACCCCCACCGTGGGGCAGGGCAGGGGGCAGCGCCACCCCCACCGTGGGGCAGGGCAGGGGGCAGTGCCACCCCCACCGTGGGGCAGTGCAGGGGGTAGTGCCACCCCCACCGTGGGGCAGTGCCACCTCCTCCAGTGGGGCAGGGCAGGGGGCAGTGCCATTCCCATCTTGGGGCAGGCCAGGGGGGCAGTGCCACCGTCTCCAGTGGGGCAGGGCAGGGGGGCAGTGCCACCGTCTCCAGTGGGGCAGGGCAGGGGGCAGTGCCATTCCCATCTTGGGGCAGGCCAGGGGGGCAGTGCCACCGTCTCCAGTGGGGCAGGGCAGGGGGGCAGTGCCCCCCTCCGGCCGCCCCGCCCGGCCCAGGCCGCGGCCCTGTGGCGCACTCGGGGCTCGGGGGAAGCGCTGCCGGTGCCGCCCGGACGGGGCGGGCGGTGGGCCCGGCTGCCCTGCCCGCGGCCCCCGGCGCTCCCTGCCCGCTGCCCCGGGCCCTGCCCACACCCCCCGGCGCTCCCTGCCCGGTGCCCCGGGCCCGGCCGCCC
>VWZG01003057.1:479773-504744 GCA_013396735.1 Grallaria varia
AGCTCAGTGCAGCTCAGCCCAGCACAACACAGCCCAGCGTAGCACAGCCCAGCACAGCCCAGCGCAGCACAACCCAACCCAGCTCAGCTCAGCTCACCTCCGCCCAGCCCAGCCCAGCCCAGTATAACCCAACCCAGCCCAGCCCAGCATAGCCCAGCCCAGCCCAGCATAGCCCAACCCAGCCCAGCCCAGCATAGCCCAGCCCAGCATAGCCCAGCATAGCCCAGCCCAGCATGACCCAGCCCAGCATGACCCAACCCAGCTCAGCCCAGCCCAGCCCAGCGCCACAGGCACCTGGAGCCCCTGCAGGACAGCAGGGACACTGTCCACTGACCACAAGTCCTTGTTTGTGTCAATCACACTGTTTAATTAAATGGATGAGCTCTCTGACACTGTACAAAGGCTTATACCTTCCTCTCCAGGTAAGGAAATTAGGCAGGGAGGTTTTAAAACGATTCTTCCATTCACAAAATGTTGACTTTTTACAAGAAGGGCTTTTAGAAACACACAGTCATTTACCAGCTGGTGGAGCTCAGTAAATGGCAGGAAGATTTGCTCACAAGCATTCTCTGAATTGGATGTGAGTTGTGACTCAGCCACCTTTATTAACCTTCTGCTTTAATTTTCACAAAAGCTTCTGTGCTTGGGATCTTATTTATTTTTCCCCCCCGCTGCCAAAAAGCATTAGAAATGCGCTGAGTTCACCGTGGAGTTTCCGCCACCTCCACCTATTGAAGTGCTATGGAACAGGTCCCCTCGGCACAAATACGGACTAGATGCAAAGGCAGAACTTTCCAGAACAGCCGTAACAGACATGGGACCAGTTACCAAGTGCTGGGATTAGTCAAAGCAGTATCCCACATCTCTCATGACAGCAAATATGAATTATAAACTGAGAATATACACCAAGACACCTAATTCTGATAAACAGCCCACTGACCTTCTGTGGAAACCTGCCCGTCAAGTCCAGGAAGCCTTGAATGAGGCCATCTCTGAAGGAGAACGTTCAGTCGCTGAAAAGGTACCCTGAATATTTTGTTCGCAGTATGATCTGGGGGACAAAATACTGCCTCTAGTGTAAAAAAGTAAAATATCACGTCTTTCAAATGCATTTGCAACAGGAATTGAATGTTCAACACTGACACCTGTTCAAATTTCACAAATCATGGACCCAGCTAAAAGATGTTTTAAAACCCCAGATCTTCAAACTAAAATAAATGTAGTGTTTTCTTAATTTGTCACCATTTTTTTTGTTGTTGTTTGTTTTCTTGGAGACATAAGGACATTTTCACGCTTTTCTTAGCACTTTGAGTGCTAAAACATACCTTAGACTTAAAACAGAAAGTCTTAAATACTTAATCCAGAAACTGAGAAAAATAGAAAATGCCTTCTGAGCAGTTAGATTAACTTGGTTATTGGGAGCATGAGTGTTTCTGATAGAAATTAGGATCAAAATTCTATCTTTTCTAGAGTCAGAAAAAAATTTTTCTTCTCATACGATCAATAGAATTAAGAGCTGTCCAGTGTCTTAAGTACTGGAAGAAATTAGGAAAAACATTATTCTAATGCTTTTCCAGGTTGCAGAAGCAGAGACAGTGATGGGATCTAATCAAACATTCAATTGCCACCATCTCCTCCTAAAAACTTCTGTTTGCCCTCTCTTTAGGCCATTCCTGTGCCAGTAAGTTTTATGATTGTGAATCACACAGGCTATTTTGGCTTAACTAAAGCAACCAGAAGGTTTTACGGGGCCACATCGCTCTCACACGGGAAAAAACTAACGTGTAAACTTTGTTCCAGGCATACGAGCAACACCATAGAAATAGCTGGAATTTAAGCACATACTTTGTATTAAAAGCAAATGCTTCACTGTTTTGCTGGATCAAGAGCTGGAAGTCTTAGTGGTGCTGTGGTTTCTATGACAACTAAGTGTGATATTACACCAAGGATTATGACTTAAAGGAACACTATTACGTCTGGCCTTTTCAACTGAGGTGGTCCTAGTTTATCCTGCGTGCACCTTGTCTCTGTGGAGTCACTGAGCCTGCCCAGCAGACCGGGTGGAATGCAAGTGAAGAACTGCTCCACTTCCTATTCCTGCAGATTTCAGGGAACACAAATCAGTTCCAACTTGGGGCTGTGCTGTCCTTGGAGGCACAGCAGCAGCCCGGGAGCTGGCTGGCAGCTGATGGGGGCAGCGGCAGCAGCAATGTAAGAAGTCAAGTGCCAGGCAGAAAGGAAAGGGGCAGTGCACCCACACCCCTCCTTTCAGAGCCCTCGCAGTCCTGGCACACTTCCCTGTGCCCACGACCCGTCCTATGGGGTTGGCTCCTGGAGCACCTGTGGAATTGCCAAGCAAACTCTGGTTCCAGCAGGTCTCAGCTCCACGGGCTCCCTCCCCATGCCAGCAGCACCTCTGCGGCTTCCCTGCTCCTCCCACCCCCGAACACTGCAGGAACTCCACTCCACCCTTGCTTTCTGACCAACTCCTTCTCCATTTGGCTCAGTTGTGAACGTGTTTGATCTCCTGGAGATACACAAAACCACCTCCTTGGTCCTCAGTGATCTCTGCAAACATAACCAGGAAGGTATTTTCTTCCCTTGGGAGCAGGTGCCAAAAGCAATTCCACGAGACTCAGTACTGAGAGCTAGCCCAGACTAGCTGGTTTGGAACAGAGGAGGAGAGACCCAAGAACAAGTCAACTCTCTCGCTGTCCAGGGCGTAAGAACAGCATTCTGAGTATGTATCTCATCTTCAACTGAGTATGATTAAACCCACCCCTGCAGACCTCCAGCAGCCAGGAGGCTGCAGCACGTTCTCAGCTGCTCGTGTGCTGGTGCCCACGTTCATCTCGGCTGGTTGCAGCCATTTTGGGGAGGAATTCTCTTTTTCTCTCATTTTCAGAGAGCAGCCGGGCTCTGGGCTGCTCTGCATTCAGGACACACGGGTTCACCTGCTGCTTTTACAGGCAAATGAGAGCCAGCGGTGCAGATTTGTTCAATGTCCCTTTTAAGTACATGGCTGGCTTCGTAGCAAACAGCTCCCTTTAGATTAGGATAAATGCTTTACCAGGGAGATTAGTGCCACTGCACTCGTGAAGTCATGATATTCCCTACAAATAAAATCAGTGACTAAAAATAGCCAGAACATCTTCCATTCTATGAGATTATGAGTTTCTCCCTTACAAAACAGATGAGCTCATTGAGAGATAATTTTGTGATAGCCAGATAGCTTCAACATAAGATTGAGCCTATCATCATTAGTACAATTAAAGCTCCTTTTTATTCCAGTAAAATAATTGATGTGCTGATAAACTGCCTCAGTTCATTGTTACTGCAACATCCAGAGCTGCTCTGAACGCATCCATGTAATCAATATGGCCCACTAAAAGGTTTCTAAATGAGTTAACTCTTCCAGGAATCAGACAGATTTCTGAGGGACTCTCATGCTTTTTGTTCTGTCCTTCTTTTATTTACAGAGGCATTAAGTCCAATCACACACACTTGAGCAGAGCATAATATGACTGTCGCATGCTATTATCGTAATAGAAGTTGAGCAAGGGAACGTGGCCTTGAGGCTACTTTTCCCATATTAAAAAAAATACCTCCCCTAACCTGCCTCCTCCTGACAGAACTGGGTTGGGGAGTGACTGTGTGTGCAGTCACGCTGGCAGAGCACAACGTCCCATGAGGGGCAGGAGGATGGGAGCCAAAGGCAGCGAGCTCCAGCTCCAATTCAGCAGCACCTCCCAGAGCAGCATCTCCCAGAGCAGCATCTCCCAGAGCAGCCTCAGCATCGTGATCCAAAAGGCCTGTTTGGCCACCAAGCTGCGGGCCAGCACTGGACACGGGCCGGGGCTGCAGCCTGTCATTGTCCCCACTGCCTGTGCTGCAGGTGCAAACAGCTCTGCAGCTCCCAGGGCAGCTGGGAACTGAATTCCTGGGTGAAGGGTGTGCCTCCAGGTACAGTCATCAGATTCCTGCCCTGGCTCTCTGGGATAGATTAGAAACGTTCTCAGGAGCCACAGAAAAATCTCTCTCAACGCCCAACTTCACTGCAGGTCCAGAAGAAACGAATCTCTCTGGTCAGCCTCTCCCTGCCCTGCCTCAAGGGAAGGACGGTGTGGAAGATGAGCCTGCACACATTTGTCAGGGGGGTTGGAGCTTTTGTTGTTGGCTCCAGTTAAAAACCCCAACTAAAATTGGGTTTATAGCCTTTTAAAGGCTTCGTTAACCTTCTATGAGGCAAATGTTGGAACCTCAAAGTTACTCATCCACAAATCTCCTTTTTGAATCAAATCCTTCCATTTCATCTACTTGCCACGTCCTGGAGATAAAGGCTTTTTTAGCAGCTGTGGGTACCCCTGCAGGAGCAATCCCTCCTTCCCGATGCCCGCAGCATTCCTCAAGAACTCCACAGCGTGCAATGCGACTGCCCCGTCTCCTCTCAGAGTTCCCAGCAGGCAGCCACGCAACGCTGGGGGCTGCACACGTCGGAGAGCAGCTACAAAGAGGCAATTTTTCACACTTTAAAGCAGTCATGCCATGCCCATAGCCTGCTACGGGGGCTAGGCAGTGACTTCTTGTTGACCTAAAGGGAGCTTTGCAGCTGTTTGGTGCTATTTGCTGCTGATGTTGCCGCTAGAAATGCAGAACGGTCGCTCTGCATCTCCCACGTTGAAACAAACCTTTAATGAGTTCATCTTGAATTGTGCCTCAAAGACCAGGCAGGGATGGTAGTAGGATGTATAGCTTTAAATAGCTTGTCAAAATCCTTTTTGGAGAGATTTCCATCTGTCTGAATTTCTAATTTGTTTTTTTTTTTTGCAGCTCACACAGCTCAGATGAGATTTAGCTGAGAATACATATCCTGAAGCTGGGCTTCTGGAGTTGTCTTCACACCAGGATGCCAGGATGGTGCCTGTAGAACAACATTCTTAAGCCGCTGAGCTGCAGCTCGGGCCCTGTGTCTCCTCTCTGCCTTCTCCAGGGAAGATCCCAGTGCTCCCAGTCCGTGCTGCTGAGTGGACCTGCAGCAGTTCCCCAGTGCCAGGTCCAGCTGGGGACAGGGACACAGCGCTCAGCTCTCCAGGCTGTCTCTGGCCACCTTGGCACTCCACCCTTCCTGCTGGTCCTGGTTAAAGCTCAAAGGGTCCCTGTAGCTCTCAGCTGGCCCACTCTCAGGTGGTCACGCCGGGTTTTGGTTGTTGGTTTGACTTTAAATCCCTTTGGAGGTTGTTTAAGAGGGCTTTGTGGTCCAGGAGAAGCAGGAGGCCCGCTTTGAAAGGGTGGTGTGCCCAGAGGCAGTGAATTCCTCATTGCTTTGGTTGTAGAACTCTGCCTTACAGTTCCCATCCAGGGAAGGGAGCCAAAGACAGCCCTCTTCCAAATGAAGCCTTTGGGGAGGCTGCATCACCCTCCGATGTTTGGAGATTTCCAGTGGACCACATCAGTCACTGAGAAGTGAGAAGTGGCATTTAAACTCCACCTTTCATCAAGAAGGAGAACATCCTCTGTTACTGGGATACCACCTTGTTTCAAAAATCCCACATCTCTCGGACTCCTTTTGGCTCCCATTAAAACCTCCATTGGCTCAAAATAATTGCTTGTTTCCTGTCGTTTCTGTTGGTTTGCTCTGTGGGCCTGGCAGCATTTTGCAGAGTGTCACTGTTTCCCCAAGGCTGTCAGTCAGTTCCTCCTGTTGTTTCTGGGGGCTTTTCACACCCAACGCAGAAGTGGAAAATATTTTTTAAAAAAGGAAAATGTGATTATAATCTACTTAAAGCAGCCAGCAGGGGGGTGTGCAGTACCAGGAACTCCTTTAATTTTTTTTTATAAGGTGAATGCATTTCAAATTTACTATCCCTACTTAGCTGCAGAAAACAATCTCCTTCTGTAACAAAAGTTAAGAGCACAAGTTGCCAGCCTATCACTGTCTCTGGCATTTTCAAAATCAGCTGAAGAAACATAATTTCATCTCTATTGATTACATGATGTATGGCTGCATTGGTTAAATGAGAGAAGAAGTCAGTGATCAACGTAACTTCTACCTGGCACGTTTTTAGAAACACAAAGTTGTGTAACATGTTATTCTTCTTAGGATGGGAAAAAAAAAAAAGTAGTTATCAAGAGAGGAAAGCCAGAACTTTTGGGTTTTTTTCCCCCCAGTAATTGATAACTGGGTCTGTTATTTCCAGATCTTCAGTTTTATTTCTGTTGATTCACTCAGCTGTGGGCTTCAGTTCCCCAAGGTCAGATGTGCACCCCTCCAAAGAGGGGCACTGCTCTCAGCTTTGCTCTCCCAGCGGCTCCAGATGCTGTGTTGGACACCCAGGGCTGGGGCACGGGAAGCCCCGCAGCAATTCACGGGAGCAATTCCAGGGAAACGACCGTGTGGAACTCCCCAGTGCTGATGTTCGTCACCATTTACAGAGGAGCTGCTTCAGGAAAGGCCGTCCAACACACGTCGGGCTTCTGTAGATGGGGATGGAGCTCACAGTGTTATATTTATATTCAATATATTCAATTATAAAAAAACATTCAATATATTCAATTATAAAAAAACATTCAATATATTCAATAAAGCTAACTTTATTGAAAAACGTATTACAAAAATATAAAGACAAGGGATTAATTAATTAACAACAACAACACGGTGTGACTTTTGTACCTGCGAGCAGGCTCGATGGTCAGTACAAACTGCTTTATTCACGCGCTCCTGGGCAGGCGCATCCACATCACGTGTTTGCTGCTCCTCATGAGCCAGGGGAAAGCACCAGGACCAAGAGGGAAAGAGCCTGGTAATACCTTCGCCAACGAGGGACACCGCGGGCAGCGGACCAGGGGAGGGTTGGGAGGAGCATCTCGAGCCCGGGTCTCGTTAATCGCAGATGGTTGACCAGAAGGTGGCGAGAGAGGAACGCTTTTGGAAGCGCATGAGGCGCTGTGACCCTCTGTCTGGGGCCACCAGCCAGGGCAGTGTCCCAGCCCCTCCCGGCTCCCTTGGGAGAGGGGACACGCCTGTCCCCCTTGTGATAAATGAGAACTGGTGATTCGTGCCAAAAGGAGAATGAAGGAGGTCAGTGCGACCTCAGGAGGGGAGAAAAAGATTCTAAAACTTAATTGCCCCTTATAGAACTTAAAACAGAGTATCTCACCTTATCTTGTACATGAGTTACAGCTAAACTAAGCTTAGCCAACAGGATGTTCACACCTTCTTGTGGAGAAATACGAGAATTTATAGCCTGTTGTATAGATAACAGATTAATCTAGGTAAACATCTGTTGAATTCTTGAAATAATGATGTAAAATGTATATTCATATGATGTAATGAATAGGTATAAATTAACTCTATAAACACCTAACATACCCTGCATCTGTGTGCGGTTTTGGCGGAGCAGAGACTCCCCCGCACCCAGCGCTGTTTGCTTTTACCATATAATCAACTCTTATTCGAAACTCCATTTGGGCTTGAGACTCTGTTTCTCACACACTCAACCGGAGACATGGATGGGTAGTCATTTAGCGGGTCGATTAAAGGACACTTCTGTTCTCCAAATCCACTTTGCTCTGGAAACCTCGACGTGCTCTGAAAATCTGTAAGACTTGCGTGCAAAAAGGAAATAACATCTGCGAATCTTTTGGGGCAGGAGGGGAGAAAATAATTCTTTAACCCTCTGAAGACCTCACGGTTGGTTCTCAGAGGGCTGTGCAGGCACTACAGCCTTTGGCAGGTAACCCCATGAGAAGGCAGCGCCAATGAGGCAACCCTGGAGCATCCCTGTTGAATCACTGCAGCTACCCTGTGTTGGGGGATTTCTTACAGAAAATGGACATGTGAGCGACCTCAGAGCTCTGGATGCAGTCATGCTGCGAGGCCTTTAAGACTGCAGTGAAAAGCTATTTTTAAGAAGCCTCCGTGGAGATCAACAGGGAGAAGAATGTAAACTTAGAGAAGCTGCAGCAGAAGACTGAAAAACAATGGCCACAGAGATCACAAGGACTTGATTTTACACCAATAGAGTTGTGTGTTATTTGCATTAACCAGTCCCAGGGTGGTTTGCAGTGTGTGTGCAGTGTGTGAGCTATCGGGGTTATTTAAGGGGTGTTTTCACGACAATAAATGGCATTACATTGATCATATTGGTCAGCCAGTGGTGTCCGTGAGTTTCCCTCGCATTAACTCTGGGTCAGTGTTTGCCCAGAGGAGACCAAAAAAACCTGGACCTTCAAAGACAATTCCTCATGTTTTGCTGTGGTTATTTTCTTCTCCTACCAAGCTGATGTGCTGGTTCAGATAAGACATCTGGAATTAAACCGAACTCTTCGGTTCAAGCAAAGAGTACTATTTCTTTCTAGACAACTGTTCCTATCAAATTAAGTCACACTAATTTTCCTATTCATCATCTTGGGCAAACCACATGGTATTTCCAGTATGACATTAAAAGTTTCTGATAATTTCCCTCTACTTGAAAATCTGCAACATGCTTTATATTCTGAAAAAGCATCTAGAAATCTGTTTTTCTGAGGTTCCTCACCTGTTTGCCAATATTTGCTTTGGCTCAAACTGAAGCCGAGCAGGGAGTTAGTTCTGTATGATATACTGGCAGAGGTGTGATGGAGTTTTACCATCTGAGTGCAGCACAGGACAGTTTGATGACAGCTTCCAGCACAGATCCACTGGCAATGGATACAATTTAGTCTTGTAAAAGGAAAATAAGTTCACATTAATGTTCCAAAGCTAATCTCTTCCACTGTATTACACTGCCACATTTTCACAGGGGAAAAACTCGGTTTGGAGAAGCAATGATGCTCAGTAATTACCCACCACTTCTTTCCCCTTTTAATATTCCATTTATTTCACTTTTTCCCAAGTCATTTTCAACTATGAACACTGGAAACTGTTCATATCTGCCCTGATCAACCCAATGTTCCTATCCTATATCTGTTAATATCTTAAATGCTCAATATAAGAAGGAATTTATAGGATTCAGTTAGTTATCCAACCTCCACTTCTGCTCCTTCTGGGCTCTTTATCCATCCATAGAGATCCAAATGACCTCCGTGTTAGTCATGGCCGAGACCCCTGTACTCACCATCACTTGGTTGTACACATGAACTCTGAGGGCCACACAGATGGAAAGGTCCCCAGTTGCAAGTCGAGCAACACCTTGGAAGCTCCCTACTCTGCCCTGGCTGCATTGGATCACTCTTAACCCACTGGCGCTTTGGGATGATGCTTCCTGGGAAGTCCTGCTCTGCCTGACCTTGCAAGGGTAGCTTGGAGTCTCTTGGGAATTAGGCACAGCCACTTATCTTCAGGAGGAGATGCCGTGACCAGCCGGGCAGTGCTGCAGGCTGTGTTTTCCTCCGTGCATCCAATGTTGGCTTTGGCACCTGGGATCCATCTGCCACGCTCAGGAAGGGGCCAGCTGCTTGGCAGGCTGCTACAACCTCTCCACACTGCTTGGATCTCCCTCTTTTGCGGGGCTGGTTTAGCTGTCATGGTAAACAACCCGCCAGCGACACAACTACGGGCCATTTCAAGGGGGTTTTGTCAATACTACCTTGCGTGAACAGTCTGCGAGTATCCCCAGTTTCCTCCACAAGGAAACTCTTGTAACACGGGTGTGTCTGCAGAACAGGGACCCTAAAGGACACAGGTGGAGGTGGGGGACACAGGCGGAGGTGGGGGACACAGGTTAAAGACTTTCAGTCACGCTCCAGCAAACAGTTAAAAAAGAACCTCTCTGAACACACAGGGTAGGTAATTAGTGGGAGGGAAAAAAGCACATGATCAGCTCTGAGCTACAGAGAAGGAACAAAGACCAAGAGGAAAACCACCTCCAGGTAGGTTGTCTGGGGAAGTTCAAAAGTCCATCCACATCAGTGGGCACCTGAGCACCTTTAAAACACAGGCCCAGAGTCTTTTCAATCAACATGCTGTTCTTCTTGGCCAGTTCTTTGTCAGGAGGTTTTTCACAGCTCTGCTGTTGCTGCTCAGTGGTGACCATGAACTCGTCAGAGCCATCCCCTGCCATCCTCTCCTGGCACTGTCCCCAGTAAACCTGGAAAGCGCTGTAGGGCAGGAGTGGGACCCAACCCTGCATTGCCCCGGCTGGGGTGTTTTCTGCTGTCTGCAGAGAGCAGTGACAGAGTTCTGTGCTGTGCCAGGCTCTCCAAGGCTCGTGGCCCATCTCAGGGGACAGCTGCCTGTGTCCCCACTGTTCCTGCCCTGTGACAGCTCCTCTCCTCGAAGTCCAGCAGAGGAACAGTTGGCTGGCAGGCTGCTGTGAATATTTGGCCAGGGCAGCAAACACCGAGGCAGCTGAACAGCACCTGCCCAGGAGGAGCTCAGAAAAACAGGAGTACAACTGCAGCCTCCAGCAGAGAAAACTCGCATTTCAGTGAGCTGAGGACTAATACAACATACTGATGCTGCAGCAAAAATTCTCTGGCATACCTGATAAACTTTTTGATTTATTCGAGTGTGAAAGCCTTCAATTTCCTGATAAGCAGAAAATTATTTCAACTCCACCTATTGCCTGTACAGCACCTCTTTGCCACAAGAGTGCATCCTTGCAGCTTTAAGGTAACACACCTTAAAGTCTGAGTTGTCTTGTACCAGCTGCCTTTAGCTCAGGCTCTGATAAGTAGTTATTTGGAAATGCTTGGTTTGGTATAAAATCTGGTTTATAGCAACACAAGCCAATAGGATGGTAACAAAATACCTAGATTTGAGGTAAGTATTGCCTATTAGCACACTTATAAAACACTGCTAGAAAAAAAACCAATACCCAAAGCAATAATGTATTTCTTCCTCCCCGGCTTTCTTAGGTTTCCTTGCCATACTACCCTATTGTTGGTTACAACAAAGGAATAACCACCCTACTGGTTTAACTCATAACTCTTTACCAGGTACTGGCCGTGTTTTTATCAGCATGGCAAAAAAGTTTTTTTGTAAATTAAACTTCTCAGCAGATAATCTCCAAGCATGTCTCTGGAGGTGGGAACGTAGGCAAATAGAAATGACATAATATCTGAAGTGTACATTTGGTATTATGCGCAGTCTCATTAAATGAAGACGTTGAGATTTGTGTGTAAACTGGGCCAAGGGAAAGCTGATGGAAAGAGAAGACTCCTTGGGTTCTCCTTCCTAAAAGGAGCTGTCCCATCTTTGCACGGATTTTGGCTTTCCCTGCTGGTCCTTTTCTTTCCTGTGCTCGCCCTGCATAGCTGGATGGAGAGCTGGGAACCTAAAGAAGATGTTGACCCGAGTGTTTCCTGCCTTGGTCAAAGAACATTCCTGCTGAGACCCTCTGAATTACCAGGAGCAGCAAGGCTGATCCTCAGCCACAGGCATCTTTCTGGAACTTCACTGCTGCCTTCCCAGAAACCAATCCTCCTGGGAATGATCTTGTGCTTTACAGAAGTAGATGCATCACTTCTGGTATTTACACACTTTCTCAGTCACAGAAAGAAGTGAAAGAAGCCACTCCGAATGCTCAGCAACCCCATTTCAGACACAGGGGCTGTACAGGTTACACCCTTGTTCCTGGTACTTCTTCATGGGCTGATGAAGTCACACTGTCTCAAAGCAAGTGAATGTGCACATTACAGTCATCACATTCATTAAGGGGCAGACAACTAATGTGATGCACCCTCTGCTGTGGATAAAGAACAGACAGCATAGTCACTGACATGATCTAATTAATTAATATTGGAGGCTGTACTAAGTTTCTCAATGACCTACGAGGATTTTGGTTTTCAACTTCTTAAAAAGGAAGAAAAATTTCTTGCAGAAGAAGGGAGGATTGAGCAGGGAAATAACTTATCAATGCCCTTGGTCATGCAGCTATATGTCAGGGAAAAATACACACTGTGATGAGTGGTTGCTATAAATATGGAACACTCTGGGATGTGAAAACAGAGGCAGGATGTTGGTGCTAGCAAGAAAACAACAGTTTTTGGATAAAAAAGCAAAATATGGCAACAGAGGAGAGCATTTAGAAAAAAAGTACTACAAAAAACCCCAAATCTCTCACAGGATGTGGAGGTCACTACTAGAAAATATGAACAAGAATCTGATCCCAAAAGAGACGGATATAAATATGTCCCAAATGTCGCATAAGCAGCTGATGAGTAACAGCCCTGGGCAGGCAGGGACTTGTCCCCAGAAATGAAAGTTAAACCTGAATATAAGGCTGGCCCTGGGCTGGAGAAGACAGTGGGGCAGCAGGTCTTAGCCTGGCCAGGAAAGGCCAAGGTGCAGTGGCTAAAATGAATTTTTTAACTGAACACCTCAGTTAAAAAAATTATGAAACTGTGACTTTTGACTCTTGAGCTGACATGTTCTCCTTCAGTAGAACAGCCACAGCGGCCAGTAGAGGATGAGGAGGTGCTCCAAGTTTAGAGCAGTCTGATTAGCAAAAGGACTTCGTGCATCTCAGCTGTTACAGCTGCACCTGCCAGTTGCTGGGTTTGGACTTCTAGGAATTTTCTTCCACTTTGAAAGCATTCTGTACCAGAAAAAACAAGATGTTTTTCTGAGACCTTCCCATAATAGCTTT
This sequence comes from Grallaria varia, assembly GCA_013396735.1. NCBI lineage: Eukaryota > Metazoa > Chordata > Aves > Passeriformes > Formicariidae > Grallaria > Grallaria varia. The sequence goes on from VWZG01003057.1 coordinate 492,343, forward strand.
GTTAAGTGCAACCCTAAGACACATTTAAGCAGCACCCCTGGAACATGGAGTGTGGTGTCTGGCTTCTTTTTTCCTGAACATTTTTTTCTTGCTTGGGTTTATTCATTCCTTGTTCTTCCTTCTCTCTATTTCTCCATTCTCTTTTGTCCTGCCTTATCCCACCATTCCCTTCCACAGTGTTAGCTATGGTATAATTGCAAAAAGTATGTTAATCAGTGTATGCCAATGACTCAGAAATCATTAATATAACTAAACTTACCCTCACTCCGGTCTGATGAGCTGCCGCATATTCCTAAATTTTCTATTACACAGTAAAAGAACAGGCTGTGTCCTGGACCTGGTGCTCTTTGCAGTTTTCCTTTTTACTGCGGATTGAACTCTGACAGTTATCTATTTACTCAGCAAATTCAAGGAGCAGGAAAAAGGCCAAAGCACCTATACAAGAAATTAAATCATGCAGTTCTTGGGCTTTGTTTGTCTGATCCGAGCATGATCTCTTAGTGCTAAGACACTAAAACATTAGACTGACTTATTTTTCCTTACTTTTATCTCACACCACTAACAAATCAGTTAATCAAGAGCAACTTACGGTTGGATGCCTGGAGGAGCTCTCTCAAATGGGAAGTTCGTAGCAACACTGAAGCTGACCCCTTTGTTTTAAAAAAACGTCCATACTGCAAGTTAAGTTCTCCCAGCATCTTCCCAGGCATTGCTTACCTTCTCTTTTCAAGAATTTCAGGCAATGGGTCAGATCCTGCTTTCAGTCAGGTGCACGTGATTTTCAGGGGATCAACTTCATCCCAGGTGAAAACACAGCTGTGACCACCAGATCAATGGGTCGTGCCCACAACTGCCTTCGGAATTCCAAATATAGGTAAAATTGTTCGCAAAATACTGCCTTAGTTTTCCTATACTTCTAATAAGCTGAAGTTTAGTCTGCTAAGCTCTTTTCCACAATTTTCAGTGCCCTGCCCGTGGGAGAAAATGGCATCCAAACAGAGGGACAGGTTTCATTTTTCTGCCCTCCTCTGGGCTCCAGACAGACTTGAGAAGAGGTTGACCCATTCCACTCTACAGCATTGCTCATTTGTGAGCATTTGTGAGCAAAGACAGACACCCAGCAACAGGTCAGCCAAGGTCGTTGTGACATGAAAGAGGCACCACTATGGGCTGTTCTTTGGTATCCTGCGGCACCGTTGTCTTGCTGCAGCAGAGTTTGGGTTTGCAGCCACTGCCAAGAAGCTCTGAGCTGCCCCTGGCACAGACTCTGTGACTGTGACATTATGTGGGGGGCCCCAGCTGGTCTGGGGTCTTTGTGAAATAGTTGGACTAAAGAAGGAACTTCTGGACAGCGGGAAGGTGTCATACATGGAAGGAAAGACCATGACACAGAACGGAAGTCCGGTCTCTGAGTGCTGAGTCATTGTTGTCTGACATGCACAATCTGTGTGTCTAATTAAGAATTATTTATGTATAGAGAAACCAATGGTGCATGGACATGTGTGGATACTAATGTCTATACAAGCCACAGCTTCTGATACAATAAAGGTCCTGTTTTCAGAAGAAGACGTGTCGCTCCTTGACCTACCCCAACAGCGACAACATTACCCGTGGAAATGCAGCTGGAAACAGCTCCTGGGTTTCTACATCTCAGTGCTGGGGGAGGAAACTGAGGATTCCACCTTGACTGTTCTGGGCCTGGTCAGATGGGCAGACGGGGGGACAAAGCATCAGGTTTTTGCCAGTGCCACTCCCAACGCCCAGGGAGCAGCTGGGTCTCTGGGTCACTGATTCCCAGGCTGGCCCTTGGCAGAATGGCTCTGTCCCAGCATTTGGCTGGGCTTTCGTGCTCATGGAAGCCCTTGGTGCCTGTCAGCAGAAGATCTGAGGCAGGTCTGGAGAGCTTCATGTTGGTTGTCACCTTCCTGCTTCCCTGGTTTCTAGGAGAGCCAAGGAAGACAAAGAACTGGTGGGTCAAGGTCCTCCACTGCCGAACAATACAGAGGGACAGAATTTGTCCACCACTATCAGTAATTGCTGCTGGTATCTTTGACACACCTGGGTGGATAAGGAGCGACCCAGCAGCAGGGAGAGCTCAGAATCCAGCTGGTTTGAACTTGCAATCCAGGCTTGAGAGGCTGCCCAGTCCTCCTCCAACCCCTGCAGTAGGTGCATAAAACAGACTGCGAGTGATGAGTCATAGAGCACTAAGAGCAGAGGAATTGCATTCATTATTTACCAGTCTCTGGGGTTCCTGTGCTGCTTGGAGATGGCCTGCATCTCCTACCCATCATTTGACACATTCCAGTTCAGTGCAGTTACAGCTCAGAGCACGGATCTTGTCCGGAAGAATCTCTCACTTAGTGCTCTCTTTGTGCAATCTCCCCCCAGGTCTCGTGTACCTTCACCACCCTTCGTAACTTCTTGGCAGTGGTTCAGCTCTGTTTCACTTTAAAAATTAATCTGGTGTTCACCAAAGTGGCCAGCACTCCAAACTGCAGCCTGGACCAGCACCAGGAGATCGTGTGGTGTGACACTGACCCGATGATCCTTTTCACAAGGGGAGGTCTTTGCACATCAGTGCGTTACATTTACAAACTGATTCATTTCTCACCTTTTAGCTGAGAACACGAGAGGTCCGGCCGTACAGAGCTGGACTGACTATCCCAGGATCCAGCTGGATGCACAGGGAAGAAAGCAAGAGGAGAAGTATTAGCCCCAAATACCCTTCTGCAGGTCCCAGCTCAGAGACCTCCTGGGTCTGAGGTATTTAGGGGTGCCAAGACAATATGAATGTCCCTTCCACAAACTTGCCTGTGGAAGTCTTTGGCATCTGCAATCCCACAACTTATCTACATGTTGCCATAACCCTCGTATTCTTTTCCCTGTCATGAGCCATCCCATGCTACTACACCAGATAAAATGCTGATTCTTGCTGCCTCATCTGCCAGTGATCTACCACAAGACACAGGAGGAAAACACAGCATGATCCTGCAACTCTGCTTGACCTGGATCAGAGCAGCAGCTGAAATAAGCAGGTTTCTCCAGGCCATGGCTGGACATCTCCGGATGAAGAGCTCTGTAATGTGCATTTTTGCTATGAGGTGGATGGAGTTCAACAAGGCCAAGCGCCGGGTCCTGCCCTTTGGCCACAACAACCCCATGCAGTGCTCCAGGCTGGGGACAGAGTGGCTGGAGAGCAGCCAGGCACAAAGGGACCTGCGGGTACTCATTGACAGGAAGCTCAACATGAGCCAACAGTGTGCCCAGGTGGCCAAGAAGGCCAATGGGATCCTGGCCTGGATCAAAAACAGCGTGACCAGCAGGAGCAGGGCAGTGATCCTTCCCCTGCACTCTGCATTGGTGAGGCCACACCTGGAGTGTTGTGGTCAGTTCTGGGCCCCTCAGTTCAGGATGGACATTGAGGGGCTGGAGCGGGTCCAGAGAGGAGCAACGAGGCTGGGGAAGGGACTGGAGCACAAGTGCTATGGGGAGAGGCTGAGGGAGCTGGGGGTGTTCAGTCTGGAGAAGAGGAGGCTCAGAGGTGACCTCCTCACTCTCTAGAACTACCTGGAAGGAGATTGTAACCAGGTGGAGGTTGGTCTCTTCTCCCACCCACCAGCAACAGGACAAGGGGGCACGGGCTTCAGCTCTGCCAGGGGAAATTTAAGTTGGATATTAGAAAGAAATTCTTTACAGAGAGAGTGCTCAGGCATTGGAATGGCCTGCCCAGAGAGGTGGGGGATTCACCGTCCCTGGAGGTTTTTAAACTGAGATTGGACGTGGCACTGAGTGCCGTGATCTGGTAAATGGACTGGAGTTGGACCAAGGGTTGGACTTGATGATCTCAGAGGTCTTTTCCGACCCAATCAATTCTATGATTCTATGATTCTGTAGCCCAACAGACCGGCAACTTCAAGGCCAAACCACCAGGTCATTAAATGGTAACTTTTGCATCGCAGCTGATCTGGAACAAATACAAAACATCCCCTTAGACACAGCCTGGAACTCCTTTCTGGTCCTGCCTGTTATCCAAGAGTGACTGCTGACACAGCAGTGCTCCCACCCCACCATCCTCCCTTGGGGAAACACCTGCAAACTCTCTTGTGTCCCCCTTCAGCATTTCTAGAGGGAATGTCTACACTGAATATTTGCAGTGACAGCTTAGGAAGCAGTGCAAGATGGAAAGGATTTAGAAGTTTTCAAAATTAAAGACAGCTGGAGAAAAATCTCTATTAAACGTTTTCCAAACACAAACAAGGTTTCCTGTGAAATGTTTTGAGTTTTCATTGCAAAAAAAAAGTTGCTTAAGGCAAAATCATAAACATGAGATTTTCAGAGTGTTTCTCCTTTCCAGTTTTGACAGAAATATGACTGAATGCATAGAAAGCTTTTTTAAAAAAAGAAGTTAAATAAATCTTTGACAAAACTAATCTTTGCAAAAACAACTCTCCATAAAAACCTTTAACAAATGGAAATGTCAACAGGTGACAAAAGAGAGAGGCAAATAAAAATGAATTTTTTGGCATTAAGAAGACTTGGTGTGTTAAAAGGAAGATAGAAAATTAATTATGGCAGAGAAAAAGATATTGCAAGAATTTTTAAAGATAAAATCCTACAGGAAATCCAATGCCATCTGCCAGGTTTCAAAGGGACATCACTGTGCCGGAGCACCTCGACACTGATTTATGTGTACAGGTAAAGGAGCTGTTGCTCTCTCTCCTGGTGCGATTCCAAATTGCTGAAGTTCACTGAACAGTCAGAGCAGACTGACAGTGAGTGTAGTGGACAAAGCCAAAGTCTTTCAGTCTGCAAGAGAACCAGGGTGTGCATATTTTGTAGATTACGACTTTGGAAGTGTTGTCTCAAAAAAAGACCAACAGGGAATACCCCCATGGAATACTCAGTATTTCACAACCACAAAACCCCTCAACAACTATTTCCTTAACTCATTTCTACAACTGAACATAGCAATGCACTTCAGACAGTACCAGGGGCTGCTCTTTGCCTGGGCTGAGTCTGTTAAGCCCCGTTTAGGCACTAGCCAGTGTTACCACTTACGCTAATTTTCTATCCAAATATTTTAAAGGATGCTTGGAATGCTGGCCTATGTCTTTGGGAAGTCAGTATGAAAAGACAGCATTTTTCTGATAGCGTTGGTGTATTTCTCCGCACTACCAATCATGACAGGAGCTTTCAGTTGTCTCGTGGACGCTCTCACAACTTCTTTACGTGCAGCTCTTACTAAGTCAGTGCATTCCTTGTGATGCCACCAGAGCCAGGCTGGCAAACAGCCCCTGTTGCTGATCAGGGACTGTGCTCCTGATGCAACGTGGCAACTCTTTGCTCAGCGACTTTGCTAAAGAAGCTCTGCTATTTAGAACTGTTATTTTTATTTTTATTTTGAGCTTACGCGGTAAGAGATTAAGCCTGAATTTTCCTCGGGCTAAGTGTACACAAAGGCTTTGTGCAGTTGCAGTATACGAAGCCTCGTGTGGCTCTGTTTTCCTCTGGGTGAACTGGGAATGACACCCACCAACCAATGGAGGCCAGCTGGAGCAAGGAAAGATCTCTACTGATTTTACACAACTTTAAATTATACATATACAGAGGAAAGAATCATAGATTCAGAGGATAGTTTGGTTTGGAAGGGATCTTAAAGATCATCTACATCCAACCCCCGGCCTTGGGCAGGGACAACTTTCACTAGACCAGGTTGTTCCAAGCCCTGTCCAGTGTGGCCTTGAACTCATCCAAGGATGGGGCAGTCACAGCTTTTTTTATTAAAGCCATGAACATGAAAAGCTTTATTGCCATGGATCCAAATATATACCATTCTTGTTCCACATGCAAAAATATCAATTATGACCGATGGTCCCCTATGCTGTAGAAAACAGATATGTAGATATCTTTGGCACAACAAAACGTGGAGGGACAGTAAACAGAACGAACAAGAGCAAAATATTAAAGTAATGGAAAGAGAGGCAGGAATCTCACTGCACTGATTACTTGTGATAAATGCAAGATTTGAAGGCAAGAAGAAAACGCCCTGCCAACATAAGCGGCAAATTGAGCTCCATCTGCAGTGTGGTGAATGAGCTTTAGGTTAAATCCAGCAAGACTCACACTGCGCTTTTTATTCCACACTGTTTCCTCAGCAGAGTGACAATACTCATCATCTTTATGCTTATTCACAGCCCTTGGGCTGCACCTGCCTGCTCTCACAGGACTGCCCCGAATCAGCGCACCGTCAATTCTCACGGGTGGGAGAGCACACAGAAGTGTCTGAACTTCGGCTGTACCCACACAGAAGTGTTGGAACTTCGGCTGTACCCACATAGAAGTTTCTGAACTTTGGCTCTGCCCATACAGAAGTTTCTGAACTTTGGCTCTGCCCACACTGCAGTTTGGCTCCTTGAGGTTCCTGCTGCCTTTGATTCCTCAGGAGCTACTCCCAGAGCTGCCCCATCCAGTGCTGCTCCCGCTGGCTGCTCGCTTTGTCACCCTCCATTCACCACTCCTGCCTGGTCTGATGTTCCCTCGAGGAGAGTGCCCTCCCTTTCCGTATGGAAGAATGCTGGGCTCTGGACATCTTCAGCCTCAAGAGGATGCCACTGTAGGCCTGGGAAAGCAGCAGAAAACACCACCAGTGTCCTTGGGCCAGGCCTGGGAGAGCAGAAGGAATTGAAGGAAGCAACCAAGAATAACAAGAGTCTGTTTTGAGATTTGTCAGCATGAGGAGAGGTGATGTCCACCTATGAGAAGATGGACTAAGGCTGATGGACGAGGACACCCAGCCAATGATGTGTAGAAGAGGCACTCATGGACAGTAGTAAAATGGTAGAAAAGTTTAGCTGTGTGTGAATAAAGGGCTTTTGGCTTTGGCTTTTGCCTTATATTTTGCCTGACAAAGTCTTGAGCCTGTGTGGTTTTTTGACCATTGCAACAGTGGGTGAGTCTTGTGCTTGAGTGGAGATGCTTTAATGTGTGCATGTTCTCCCTCCCAGCTGGTCCCCCACGTTTCCTTTATCCGCACTGCGGTGGGACTGGCGATCCCCTCTGACCAAAGCCAACAGAAATCCTGCTGTTGGCCTCGCTGTGCCCACAGGGGAGGGCTGGTCTGTCTCATCTCCTCCTTCCACTGTCTCTCATGTTCTGCTGTACCAAAATCCCCCTTTGGCCATAGCCTTGAGGGAAAATAAGCACTACCAGCCTTTTCACGTGGGTGATCTGTGGCCACATCAGCTCCGTGTGTCCTGATATGCTTCTCCACGGCCCCAGTATCTCCAACAACCCTTCTCCCTCCTCGTCCCACTTTTCCTCCCTTTCTCACGTCAAAATAGGAAGCTCCCAAGCACTTAACCTGCGCCTTCCGTGTATTAAGGAGAGCACCAGGTTTTTTTAAGACCCATTAGTCGAAGAGCAGAAATCTCTGTGCGGGGGAGAGGAGTTTTCTAGGAGCCCTTCGGTGTGTTTAGGGGGTGGTGCGGCACCCTCGGGCTGTGCCACGCAGGGCGAGGGAGGGCAACGGTGTGTCCCACCCGTGGTGTCCATGTCAGCCCTCTGCCACCAGCTCCCAGAGCCCAGGTCTCCTAGCTGGGACATGACCCTGCCCCTGCTTTGCTGCTCCTCACATCCTGCTAGTTCATATTCTTTTCCACTCTGTGTTGCTGTCATCTTCTTTACTTATATTCTGGATAATCTGAGAGAAGTTATAGGAGGTGATTGTCCATTCTCACATTTTCGTGTAGCAGTTCCAGCTGGGGCACAACGGAGCACTTGTGTACCAAAGATAAACAGGCAGGCATGGGAGCAATAAACAGCGATGCCCATTAATTTTCCTAATATCTGAATTCTCTTTCTCCCAACTACTTTTCCTTCTTTGAAGTCAATTAGTTTGACGTGGAAATCACGATGGTGCTGCCAAGCCATACGTGTCTCAACCTCCACGGATTCCCAGGATGACTTTTTGGGATGCACTGAGAAGGGACAGACGTGTGACACTGAGAACATTATTCACACGTGTTTGGGTTCCTGTAGCTTTGGGCCAGGATCAGTTTGAAAACACATGGGGTACCAGTAACAGTGGAATAACCTGTCCTTTGGCGCTGCCAAGGTTCCTGGGTGCTCTGGGATGTGGATGCACACGGGTCTATCACAGAGGTAAGGAGTAAATCACGCAGGGCTGGGACCTTATACCTGAGTGGAACACGAGGATACACCAACTGTAGCACAGTCTAAGCTGGGCAGTGTCCTTGAGAACAGGGTGCTTTATAGGAAATTATGATACATCCATGATGCTCCTGCTAACTCCAAACTGTCTGGAGTCACTTTGATATTGAAGAACACTTTTCCTAACCTTCCTCTGGCCTGAGTTCTAGAGATCAGGATCAGAGACTGGGTGTGAAGTTTTGAAAAGAAGTAGCACTTACTCTGCAGATTGCCAGGACTGTGACACTGATTGATATTATTCTTTAGGCTGTTCTGCACTGTCAGCACTTCCCACATCCCGGATTTTTGTCTTGTGACCAAGATGTGCGGTGCCAGCTGAAACTCTTGGCAACTGAATGGGACACATTTGTGATTTTGGCACTTGGACCTGATGACTTGGGGCTGGGTTTGAGCGTTCCAGCTGATCACCTCGGTAAAATATTCAGCTGTGACATGATTTGCAATTTTAACCTTTAGATTACACTTTTTTTTCTTTTGTTTTTATGAAACAGTGACTGCTCAGGGAGCTCGGAGGTGGTGTCTGGAGCTCTCTGGGCTGTCTGGAAGGTGGCACTGGATGTGATGACTTGCAGGGTTTGTGACACAGGGTTGTACACTGTTTAGTCACCCGTGTTACCTGTGCAGACCTTGCACAAAGCTTGGGACCTGCTGTGCTTTGGGCGGGAGGCCCAGGAGGCTCCAAATGCTCCTCTGGCCTGCGTGGTGACCCACGGAGCACACCTCCCTTGGACAGGCACCTTGCTTTGGGTGGCACCACTTGAAATCCTCTCCCACTGAAGGCCACAGGTCTCACCCCGACTTCAGGGGTTTGGTCCTCTGCTCTTACTCCATCAGTGGTAGCACACTGCCCTTTTTATGTGTTGCCAAGTCACAGGTGTGTAAATACCTGTTTTTTTCCAAGTAGTTCTAAGGAATTTCTTGACAAACCCTGATGTGGTACATTGTTGAAATCTGTGGTCTGTTTGAAGCCTCTGTCTGGATCCTCCCATGAAGCTGAATTCATTCTTGCATACCTTATTGGATTATGTCCTAGCGTATATATTATATCCATAGAGCAATTTCTCTGAGAAATAGTTTGGAAGAGCAAATCGTAGCTCTGGAATAATCATTCAAGCTTCAGTTGAGTTGTCTATTTATATACCTGCTGCAGATGTTTTATCAGCAAATGCACAAAGCATTTTCTGCGCCACGTTCACGGAGCTGTCCTTTCAGACCTTTGCTGATGTTCTTTATCTTTATTGATGGTGCTGCATCTGGGCATAAGCTGCTTTTTATGGTTGGATGGAAGATGGTTATCTGGGCATTTGTCATTTCCAACTACTCTCTCTCTCTGTGATCAGTGGAGTGGATGCAGCTTTTACAGCCCCTGCTCTGTGCTACCACCTCCACCCTTTATAGCATTTCAAATAACAGCTGCCCCAGTTCTGCTCTCTTTGGGGCCCATGGAAGGTCCTGATGCATTAGTTGGAGCCTGGATCGAGACCAAAAAGAGATATAAGAATTAGTTTTGTTTTGAGCTCCGTGCATCTAACCCTGCCCTCAGCAGTGGCAGCATGTAGGCTTTTACTGTGGGTTTTATTTTTAAAAAATATGCAATCCACAATATATAAACAACAGATACAGAGTGTGGTTTACCACATAATCATTTTAGAGGATCCCAGCACTGAAGAAGAGAGCAGATTATTTCAAGGACTTGTCAAAGGATGAAGGTTAAGCCAGTGGAAAACTAGGATGAATATTTGGAAAAAATAATCTTGTTCTTGCAGTCCAGTGGGAAAGAGAGGAAACGGAAGGACTATTGATTGGGTTATTTCAAAAGAGCTAACCAATATATTTCATCAAGAACAATCTTTCCTTCGTTAAATCACCCAAACATTATTTGCCTACTCATATTGAAGTAATATGTAAATATAGCATTTATTCCACCTCTGTTAGGACGTGGTACGAATGTCCACCCACTTTTGGAAAAGTGCTGGTGTTTGGATGCACACTTAGAAGAAAACATCTGTTTAGAAGGTGTGTTGGGCCAAGCCTTCAGGTGCCTGGCAGAGCATCCTTTCGCACGGGGGCTCTGCCTGGGGCTCTGCCTGCTGGCACCGTGGCTGTGTCTGTGCTGCCCTCCTGTCCGTGTGCCCTGCAAGGTCACAGCACAGGCACTTCACACCCAGCCGTGTGTTCCCCTCACACCACGAAATCTGCTCTGCTCGGGTGTCATCACCTGCCCTGTGACACTCGGGGGGGCCTAAAGCCATCAGAGCCAAACTCCTGGGCTCACCTTGCTGGGCTTTATTGCCTGTAATACACTATTCATTTAAATTACGGTCTTTAAGTCCTGATGTTGTTTTGACAAGCTGTAGGGACTGTGTTAAAACCGTCCAGTTTCCTTTGTGACTTTGTCTTCGGAGGAAGCCTTGTTACAGTTTCGTGATGAAAGATCATCAGCGGGTCTCTGCTGCATTGATCTAAAGTGGTTTTTCCAACGGTAATTTAATAAAATAATGGGATTGTAATGACTTTGCTAATAGACGCCCAGGATGCAAATTGTCTGTTTCTCAGATTTATAACATTTTTCATTGAAGGAGCAGCGTAATGGAATCATCAAGAGGGTTTGGGAAAGTTCCCTGTTACTCTCTGGTAATGGAATGTCTGTGTGCCTGCACTTATAACATGAGATCACCGAGGCAGAACTGGGAAACCAGATTTAGTGTCACTTCACAAAAGCTGTGTATTTGATAGGCAGTGTGATTTGTGGGAGAGTGGTCTAATCCCAAATGGAAATCCAAATGGACTTACAGGCGCTCTTGAATTTTCAAGATTGTACACTTAACGATGATGGAGCTTTGTTTTTATCTTCTGTGCTGCGTGGCTGGCGCTGCAGGGTTTAATGCTGTAGGCATTAAAATTGGATGAAGGACATTTTCCCATGGGGACGATCTCTGAGACTGACCCATCATCCAGATTTGGCCCTGGCTGGGGGTTTTTTTTAGGGCAAGTACTAGGGTGGTGGGTTGAAGGTAAGTCTAGACAGCAGAATCATTAGGAAAATGCCAGTGGTTAGAGACCACTAGGAATGATTAGAGCAAGTGTGCCAAGCTGCGGGGTTTAGAACGTTAGTGCTGGATGTGCCTGTCATAAATGTAGCTAAAGATGATGTTTTTCTGGTGTACATAGGGGCCAGCTATTCCAATATACTGCGAGGTAGGTAATTCTCTACTCTAGTTTATGCTTTCTCAGATTCATCTCTAAGGAGCTCCCACTCACATCACACCGAATGTGATTGAGGAATCATATGACCAAAGAATCATATGATTAAAGAATCATGTGACCGTAATGTGTTAAGTGATTCAATACCGTAAATTTCAAAAGAAATTCCCTTGAGCCATGTCTGTGTGCAAGCTGTGCCCTCATTCTCCTTGGAGGTCCAGTGGTAACTGCTGTGAATTTGGGGTTTTTCCCCTCTCTTCACCTCTGGCTCCCAGTGGCTGAGAACAGCAACTGCCCTTGGGAGGCTATTCAGGTGGGAAAGAAACTGTACTTTCCTTAGTCCCACTGCCATTTGACTTTCCCACAGTTAGAAGGATTTCCAAGGATTTCTTCCACTTCTCCCTATGCCAAGGACTGCAGAGGCTGTATTTTTATCTTGGCTCAGATTTTGGTATTTATTGTGCGCATAAAACTCATAAGAGAATTGCTGGTGCCTCCTTCTGTCTCCAGTGCTGCTGGCCCTGTGCCCAAGGCCTGCTGAAGCCTGGCCAGTAAATACCCTGAACTTTGCTCCTTCAAAGCACATCTCTCGGGCCATCAGCCCCTCAGGATGCAGAATAACAATTCCCATTTTCTTGGCAAGACATGGCAGCCTGTTCTTTATGCACCGTTTATCTGTTTTCCATGCTGTTGTGCAGAGGTTTGCCTTTGCATTTCCACCATGGCTCTGCCTTACCTGATCCCAAAGGCTGCCATGTGGAGCCACAGGGCCAAGCTCCAGCTTTTTTAGATAGTTTTTGTTCAAACTTCCATGTGGGGCCCGGTAAGAAGGTGCTAAAAATGACTGAGCAAGGGCTTTGAGTTTGGAAATTAGACTTATATATCAATATATATAATATTATATGTAATGTAATATTATCTTAATTATATATAATATTATATTAATAGTTATATCATAATATTATA
>VWZG01003057.1:504759-567367 GCA_013396735.1 Grallaria varia
AATAATATTATATAATAATATATAACTTTATCACTCCTGGGCACTTTTGTGAGTGGCCCAACAAACTTCTGACACCGTTTTGACCACACTTTCCTCTTCCGTGGCCTCTCTGCCCTGCAGTCTGTGTTCTGTGGTCCTCATGTCTGCCTTTTCTCTCCCCCTGAGCCCTCTGCCAGTGTCCCCTCGGCACGAAGGCAGAGCGCCTTTAATTGAGTCAGCACAAGAGCACGATGCCTTCCAATGCCCAGCCTGGAGCTGGTGTTTGTGTCACCAGGGAGGTGACACAGACCCAACCGGGCACCTGCTGCGGTGCTGGGCAGAAGCCACACACAGTGTTGCAGGGAATATTGGGAATATTTCTCACTCGTTTTCCTCCGAGGCTTTTTAGCGCATCAACCTTGGCGACCGCTGAAGGTTTGGTGTTCTCACACGATGTCCATCAGTCTTAGTCCATCTTCTCATAGGTGGACATCACCTCTCCTCATGCTGGCAAATCTCAAAACACACTCTTACTATTCTTGGTTGTTTTCTTCAATTCCTTCTGCTCTCCCAGGCCTGGCCCAAGGGCACAGGGGGTGTTTCCTGCTGCTTTCCCAGGACTACAGTCACATTCTGTTGAGGCCGAACATGTCCATGTCCCAATATTCTTCCACAACCCACGGCCCTTTTTCTACCCAGTGTGGAGCTTGGGGAGTGAAATAGGAAAGACTACATTAGATGCAACTGACAGACTAATAAAACATGCAATCATTACTAGAGTTAACAAAGGCACTTCCTTAGCTGGACAGGCAAAAACTGAATCCAGGATTTACTTTGAGTAACTGTAGGAAATTTTTAAGCGAAGTCTCACTCCAGACATGCAAAACCCATCATCTTCTGCTTACATGATGGGTACAGCAAAAAAGGCAAACCAGAGAGTTATTTTTGTAATAAAAAAGCTCCCTAAAAGAAGACACTGCTAATCTGAGCTGCTGTGGGAACAACAGGCAGATTTAGAAGTATTGGACATGAAAACAATGAGAGTTACAGGAATGACCTCAAAGAAGTGATAGAGTCTTCCCTGTCCTGCCCCGCAATGACACAATAACAGCAGAAATTTAATTTTCCAGGAGTCAGGTATCCAGCTGCTTTCTGCTCTGAAGTGTTTGAAAAGCAGCATCCCCTGGGACAATTTTATCCTAGAATGACTAGAACTGCTCTGCCCCTCTGCTCTCTTTCCATTCAAGTGAAGTTCTGGATCTCAACCAGCAACAGGAAGAGCATCATCTGCCTGAGAACAGCTATTTCCACTCGACGAGCCAATAGGAGCCATTCCAGTCCCTCCTGGCCCATCTGGGACCATCAGTGCTTTTCGATCTTCAGCAGTTTCTTTTCCAAATGTGCTAGGAAAGCTTCCTAGGGCCTGTCATCTACTGAGCTAAAATTTTCCAGTGCTCCCTGACTCAGTTAAACTGGCTACAGAACTAGACATGGATTTTTAGATGGCTCGTAAACCCTTTGGACATTTAGGACTATTCTTCCTAGTGGGTGGTTTTATAGCATGATTCAGGACCTCAAGAGGAATTGCTTGAAAACATGCAAGGTATTATTAACGTGTCACAGCTGGAAACCTCCTTTCACTGTGCCATTTTATAAATGTGAGGTTCTTCACTGTTGCTCTGTTTCCAAGAGAGCAGAGTTTTTGAGGGATCTTGGAAAACCTCAGTGTTTGGCTGACAGGAAACAGATTTGTCCAGGGTATTTTTTCCCCCCAAAGAAGTCAAGCTCACAAATTCACTTCTCAACATAACTGTCCTTCCATTTCAGAAAAGTTTCAAGATTTTTATAAAGAAACCACACAGGTATACAGACAAAGAGCAACTCGAAGTACAATTCATCACCATAAACCAGACACCAAGAAATCACTTGGACAGCTCTAAAAGCAAATAAATTTCTCTTGGTAGGAGCAACCTTCACTGGCAAGGCAAACTGTTTTGCTGTTAGTCTTTGGAGATATTTAATAAGCAGTATGCACCCTTTTAAAATCCTCTTACACCGGTAACATACATTTCATAAGGCCAACAAGGCAAAAAAAAAGCCCCATAAAATGTCATTAGAGCATTGCTAGAAGCTCTGCAGAGAGAAAATATGCAAGCCTTGCATACCCAGGCATAATACAATCATCTTCCTCCCTTCTGTTTACTGGAAAAGAAAGTGAATTGCTGTTGCTTCTGGATTGTGCCCCTTGCTGTCAGCGTGAGCCCATGGTTTGGGCAGACACTTGGTTTGCCTTGCTGCCCTCCTGCAGCTGTCCCGGGGCTGCGCTGGGCTGTCCGTGCTGTTTGCAGGGCACACCAAAGGCACAGCACTCAGCACATCTGGCCCAGCACACCCATCCCTGGAGGAGCCTCGAGCCTGTCTCACACCCCAGGGCACAGCCTCGCATGCAGGGAGGCAGCAATTGCTGGCCCAGCCTTGTGCCCACCCTCGCTGTGCAGTTTGGATGTCCCCTCTGAGAGCCCTGAGCCACCACTGTCACTGCATCTTCATTTCATCCATAGCAGCTCCATTACACTCTGCTGTAGGGCTGTCAATCAACATGACAACTGGGCCATTGAGGCTGTCACAAGTCGCATATGCAGTTTTGGATAACTCAGAGGAGGTGAACTGGCTCACTGTGTGAATCCTGACAAATTGCCTATCACCTCCTTCCTTCCTTTTTTATTTCTTTTAGAGTCACCGCGTGAGCTGTCACTTGCATTTCTAGTAATCCTATTAACTTTCCAAGCGACGCAGCACGGGAGCCCAGTCAGCCGGCCAGTCGGGGAGAATTAATGGCCAGTGGAAAGGCTGCCTGTGATAGATTGAGCTTTCATGCAAAGAAAATTGGAATTGCAAGTGAAAAAGTCAATGGGGGGAGCCGCAGCAGCCTGGGGCCCTGCCAACAACTGAGTGAAAATTATCTGCCAAACACACCGTCCAGCTCACTGCAACAACCTGACCCCCAGATCGTGTGCCAGGCAGATTGCTCAGGCCACACAAAAATAAGATCTGATGTCAACATGTTTTTAGTGACCTCAGGTGGAGCTGCTAACTCGTTATGGAGGGAAGAAGAAGCTGAGGCGCCATGTTTTGGAGAGGATCCAAAGCATCTCCAAGCCTTTTATGGGCTTGTGAAAGGCCACAGAGCACAGAGTCCTTCACCACAACTCACTCTGTGATTGCTCACAGGAGCCGACAGCAGCTTCTCTAGCAGAAAACACCAGAGGTAAATGCACATTGTTTCCCTTCCTTTGGCAGCAAACCAGAGTTTCATCATCCAGGATCTGAGAGGGGACTTCAAGGCCTCAGTCAGACTGCAGGGCTAAGACAGGCCTGATTGCAACTCTCTACTCCTCTGCCTTTGATATAAAAATATTCTAGTTTTGGCTGCTCGGTGCATTCTGCTTCTATAACAATTTTTCCAATAAAAAAGCAAAACAATCTCCAAATCTAACAGGTGGTCCTGAAAGACAACCCTCCTTCCATGAGGAGTAATGGGAACAAACCTGACCAGTTCGGTTGTACAAACCCACACAGGAGTATTTGAAAACCAAGATTTGGTTGCCTGCACCAACAGAGGATAGAATCATAGAGTCGATTGGGTTGGAAAAGACCTCTGAGATCATCAAGTCCAACCCTCGGTCCAACTCCAGGCCCATTGATTTCCTGGGATCACATGATGGCAGGGCACAGTCATACAAAAGCTGTTGCTGTCACAGAAAAGCAAAGGGAAATGCAACTGGCCTCATTCTGAACCCTCAACCCTGTTTTTCAGAGTTTATGGTGCTTGACACTCTGTGCATTACAGGGCTCAAGGATGAGCTCTGTCACTTTCTCACGTGCAGGATTTTCTTGGTCCTGGAACAAAGAGAAGCAGGTAAAGATGAACTCGTGATGCTCTTTGGTCCTGTATTACCACCCGCGTTATCCGGAGGTCACACAAGCTGCTCACTTGTGCCAAAACACACCTGGGAAAAATTTATCACTGACTTAGTCCAGTATGCTGAGATTCTGTAAACCAGCTGTACAGGGGTGCCTTCTCACACAGTTACTTCTGGAGACACAGACTTGTATCCAAGGAAGAGTTTTCACCACGAAACAAGCCAGCCAGTAATAAACGGGCACTTTTCCCCTCCCCATTCCAAGTGATTTCAAGCAAGTGATGTAAATATTCCACTCCTGGAGTCTAATTTCTGTAGGACTGAATCAAATTACCTTTTGGAAGAAGTGACTTCTGGCTAGCACTCGACTTAATTCATTCTGTCAGCGTGTGCTTTAGTGCTCCGTGTGGGAGCCTGACTTGGTCCAATACTGATGCTCTCTGCTCCATAAATTGAATCCACTGGTGCATAATTGAGCCCTTGACTATATCAAGCGTTTGCTTCACCAGATCCTCTTCTTGCTTACTTGCTACATTTGCTCTGTGAAAAATATGCTCGTTTCATTCTGGGGAATGAAAAATTGAGGTCTGAAACCAAGAGGTGCTGAGAGCACTTGGAGCCCTGCAGAAGCAGGGGACGTTTGATACATATCAGGTGACACCCGTGATTTCCACTGTTTTGCTACTTCTTTGGGTTTTTACATGTTTTTAAGCAAGTTTTGGTGGACGCAAAACCCAGTGTTGACGTTGAGACAGTAATTGTTGAGGTTTTGAACGGACACAACCAGGCTCAGGTCATAGTGGAAATCTGTGTGTATCAGTGGATTTACCAGACTGCTCTTGGGAAGAAATCCAGCAGGGTGGAACCTCTTGGCAGGGGCCACCCAGCATTCTGTGGTGCCTGCTGATTGTCACCGTCCAGGGGACAGACCATGTCACACACTCTGGAGGCTTTACCTGCAAAACAAGCTAACACATTTTTACCCGATGAATGACTATCTCGTGGGAAGGCCAGATTCCCTTCCTCTCTGTCCATGCTGACCAACTGTAGTGACTGTCAATAAACTCAGGCTCAAGACTTTGTCAGGAAAAGTAACAGGCAGAAGCAAAAGCCAAAGCAAAAGACAAAAGCCCTTTATTCACACACAGCTTATACTTTATACCATTTTACTGCTGTCCGTAAGTGTCTCTGCTACCCATCATTGGCTTGGTGTTCTTGTCCATCAGCCTTAGTCCATCTTCTCATAGGTGGACATCACCTCTCCTCATGCTGGCAAATCTCAAAACAGACTCTTGTTATTCTTGGTTGTTTCCTTCAACTCCTTCTGCTCTCCCAGGCCTGGCCCAAGGACACTGGTGGTGTTTTCTGCTGCTTTCCCAGGCCTACAGTGGCATCCTCTCGAGGCCGAAGATGTCCATGTCGCAGCATTCTTCCATAACTAACAGCACAACGGGGTTGGTTTTTAGCCATTCAGAGGGAAGCACAAAGCAGCAGGAGGGCCATTCTAAGAGCCATTTGTTACCAGCGTTCCAGGCTGTGTTCCAAAGGGATTTGGGAGATCTCAGGAAGCAGCTGGTGGCAGCTGATGCCGTCTGACAGGCACAAGTGTCTGTGAGTTGGCCCGAGCCAGGTGGGAGCAGCCATAGCACGGAGCCCTTCGCGCCCTCTGCGCCCTGTGCCCCGGCAGGGTCACTGCCGTGCCAGCAGCTGCTGGGGCTGAGCTGGGCCCGCCCTTCTGAGTGTGGGGACACGTGGGAAGGCACCAAAGCACCGCTGGCACCTCGCGGGATGGATGAGGGAACAGGGTGGGAAATCAGGCTTTAGTCAACACACCTACTTGGACAAGCATATCCAAGCCCAAATATCACCAAGCCTCTGGAGAGAGGGGTTTGTCTGTGGACCAAGAGGACAGAACATCTGGAAGGGGCAGTCCAGGAAAATCAGGCGTTTCTTGTAACACTCCTTAAACTCTTTTTCCTGTAACCCTATGTGATCATGTTGCAGCAAGCGTGGGTAGAGCCTTTCCCAAATCTTCGTTCTGAAAACCTAGCCATGATGATGATGATGTGACCATGCTAGCCTGAATCAGAGAGGCTCATTCCACAAGCATAACACAATTACACCTCACTTGGATCCACTGGAAAGTCTGCTAAAACCTCTGGAGATCTTGATAGTCTTCACTGGCTTGTAATTATGGAGGATTTCAAACCTGATGTTGGAGGGAGAGGACAATGCTGAGGTTACAATAGCTCAATTAGAAACTGTCTTTGTCCCAAACTTCTGCATGACCTGACCCAGCTGCTCCCTGCCCATCTTGCAGAGGGAGAAGAACACTCTTGCCTTCACCACTTGGAGATGATCCAATGGGACGGTACAAATTGCTTGGAGCAGGGATGATGTCCCAGAGCACACGGCAGGGCTCTGATTTTAATCCACTCCTCATGCTGTCACTGTCTGTGTAACAGCAATCACCTCTGGACAGGTGGATTTTCTGACGGACAAATCTCAGATCATCACTAGTCCCCTCCAGAAGACACGATCTAGAAACGCTACACTTGAAATAAATGAAGTCATACCAGAGAAAACTGAACAATTAGCAGACATAATTTCAAGTAAAACAACCCACAGCTAAACTTCTGGAATAACTGCCTGGAATTCTGCATTGCACATTGTTGTACATTGCCAGGTTTCATCCAGAAGGTGTCTGTGGTATTTTTACCCCACTGATGTCTCTGGCACATGGACGCTGTCTCACGATTGTCACTCACAGCCAAAGGGGACAGGCTGTTGGCAGTTCAGCTTTCCCAGGAAGCCCCTGGCTCTCTGCACCACTCAGGCAGATTGCTTTTGACACACGGTGCCAGCCAAGAGAGCAGCTCCAAAGCAGCCTCTGCCTCCCCTCCGGCTGCAGAGGTCACTGCACAGCAAGGATTGTGCTCAGTGAGGCTCCAGAGCTGCCTGGTGCCACAGGGCAGGGTCTTCAGTTGTCCAAGGTGTCCCTAAATGTGTCATTAAAATCATATACTGCACTTTGCTGTATGGTGTTCCTCCCACGAAGAATATTCAAGTGGCATTCAAATGAAGGATGCAATAAAAAAAAGCAAGAATACCACCTGATAATACAAAGTTTGAAATTTTCTGAACTTTTTGAAACTAGGAGTATATAAAATGTAACATGAGGAACTTCATACATTAAGGGCTCAGAATACTATACCTTCTTTAGAAGAGCTAGAACAACATGGAAAACAGATGTTCATGCAGTGTATGTTTATGACAGAAGTTTTGAACTGACTGACCACTCAGGGTGGGGAGGCTGCTGGCTGGACACAGATTTACACTGAGCTGCTGAGCTGATGTCTGCACAATTGCAGTTCTTGTTTTGCTTTTCTTGTCATTTTAGTTTATAGTTCATTAAACTTCAAAATCAAGTGGGAATTGACCAATCTAGAAAGCTTATTTTTCTCTCCTAAACTCAGCCTAAAATAGAGGCAAGAGAGGCAAAAAATATACTAGTTCTAAACACCCAGAGATCTAATAACCAGGTAACCAGAACAATTCATTCAATTAATACAATATTTTCTGTGTAAATCAATTGGTCTTAAATGGAAACTATTTTTAACAAACTTGTTTTTCTGCAACATTCAGCATTTCCTAGGCTTCGACTCCTCCCCTGCCCTCACCAAAATTAACAGATGCTTGTCTATGTTTTTCAGCAGAATCCTATTTGCAGCCTGCGTATATACCAGAAAGTACCAACTCCATGGGACATTCCCCATGAGAATCTATGAAATAGCTCAGTTTCTCCAGTTGTTTTATACACAAACATATATATGTGTATGTTTTCTTCAGTAATCTTCGCTTTATGAAGGTTCCCCCTAAGAAACTCCCAGTTATAGAGCCAGTGAGAACTTCACGGGAAAGCTAACAGGTGTTACCAGGGCAAATACAATGCCTGACAGTATAAACTGAAAGTTCAGATGAAGAAAGTACACCGTGTTCCAGGGCATTTGAAAGGGGTCCAAAAATCCCAATGAGAAAGGACAGAGCTCTACATTCAAGAACTTAAAATTTTGCAACTAGCACAAAAGGAAAAAAGGTCTGAAATTTTTTTCTTGTTGTTTTTATGAAGGTTTGGTTGGTTGGTTGGGTTTGGGGTTTGTTTTGTTTGTTTGTTTTTTAATTAAGTTAATGCAGACAAGCTTTCTGCAGGTATAAATTGCCCTCCCTGGAATAACTGTAGATCAATATGTACTGAAGCAGGACCCTGGGATGTGATTTCCAAGTCCTGGAATCACAAAGGAGTAAATAATTGTAAATATACCGTGTAAAATTCAGTTGAATTACACTGCAGATAATCTCTTCCCAAGCTCTTAAAAGCCCAGTGAAGATCCTCACCGTTGATTTAATGCCATCCTTTGCTCGCCCTGTTTTCCTCTTACAGAACTGCACAGGAACCAGCACAGTAACAGTGGGTGGGTGAAATCAGATTAGGCCTTTCCTAAGAAGGCTGAAACATCATCAGCTCCATTCCCCATATTCAAAAGCACTGGTGAACATGATACCCTACATTAATGACTGCACACACACGTAAAAAAGGGCACGTTCATGCGAGTCTCAGAAGCAGTAAAAAACCTGCAAGTTTCCAGTTTCCTCCAGTATCTTTCTGCTGTGTCTGCTGTGATGGAGATGGACAGTCCTGATGCATTATTTACGATGCTCTTGGGGATGGCCCAGAGCCAAAAGGCAGCACATGGTAGGCAAAGCCTAATGCGGGAGAAGTGCTACTGCAGAGCTTGTGCTTTGGAGCTGCAGTGAAGAGCTGGCTGTGGCTCCCCTGCCACCACAACAGCGCAGCCAGAGGAGCTTTTGGGTGGCCACAGGTCTGTTCTTTCTGAAAAAGGGCCCACTATTCATGAAACAAGGCATTTTTCAAAGGCACAAAGAAGCGTAAAGGCTCAGCTCCCTCCTTTACCAATTCTAACTTTCCATGTTCTGTGAGCCAGCCTATAGGTCATACGTTAATTATGACCCCCCTTTCTCCTGCAAAAGCCTCTCCTCTGAGCACCTTCTCTGACCAGCCTTTCCTCTCCAGCTTTTTTCCAAGGTTGTCCTCTTATCATTCCCTTCCTTCCATGCTCCATGCACCAGGTCTCACCTCTTTACTCAAATCCAGCATTGGTCTCTCCAGATCCATCAGATGCCTCACAAGAAAGCTCCTGCAGATCAGCCCCAAGTGAAAAAGCAAGGTCATACCTTGCCCATAAGTTCTCTTTTGCTCAGAACCTCCAACGCGTCAGTGCTCAGGGGCTCAGCAAGGCTCAGACTCTGCAGTGGTATTTGCTGTCAGGGTGACTACAAAAAACCAGCTGAAGCACCAGCGAAGTGTGGAGAGAGGACCCTACCAGCAAAGAGGTTATAGAGAGGCACGTTTGTTCAATGCTGGGTGCAGGGGGGTCGCTCCTCCAAAGACGTGCACCCCTGTCTGCGCTCACAGGCTCATTCGTATGCAATTACAGTATGCATAGTCATTATTTCTTTATACAGATGCATTATTTTCTTAGAAAAGGCAGGCTTATTCTAATCAGTTCCAAGAAGGAACTTCCATTTTCTCCACCCTGAGCTCCTCCTGTCTGAGTCTGCACACTGGTTTCTAGTGGTCTTGAGTGTCTTCAGGGGCCTTGAGGATGAAGTTCATAGGTCTTCCTCGCTGTGTCCTTTTCAACTTGGCTCAAAGAGTAACTTGGACCAGTTTTGTTGGCAACTCAAACTGGTCTAATTGGTGAATTTCTGTAATTATCTCATTCTTTTGACGTATCTCTTGATTTATCTTAGTTCCATATGGTGTCTATTCTATTTTAGTCATCTGCAGAAACCACAAGGCCAGTTATTATTAGGAGTGGTCTTGGCTCTCTTCTTTACCATGTGGAGGCTATTTTTATGTTTAAATGATCAGGATGTATTTCCCATTCAGTTATTTGTGTTCTTTTCTGCACAGGTCTCTGAGAAGCTGATGTAGGGCTGCAGGCTCTTCTGAAACTGGAAATTTTATCCAATCTACTTATTTGGATATTTTGACATTAAGGAAGTACTTGAGCCTGGGAATTTTTTAAAGACATGGTCTCTTCAACAAGCAACCAAATGTGATCAAAAGGGCCAGCAGGTGAGATTCAAAGCCTCCCAGAGTGTAATCAAGACCTCACTTCTACCAATTGTTTAGAAAAAAATAGAGAAATTACCATGAATCATTTCATCATGTGGATTCAGAGCTCACTGAAAGCAGACTGCAAAACACTCCAAAACTCTGGGAGGAAAGAGCCTGGCTGTTTTACTGCTGTATTTCCATGTTTCTGAATCCCCCAAGAAACAGGAATGACAACTGTTTCTCCTAAAACCTCTGTCTGAACCAGATTTCTCTTCCACAGGTGCTGGAGCTTCACCAAGAGCCTTCCAGGGGCGAAGGGACTGTGGCTTTCAGGAAACACCTCGCCCAGTCCATGACACCCTCTTGCTTTCACTCCAACATCTGTCTCTGAGGTGTTTGGTGACCGTGGCAGAAACCAGGAGCAATGAAGTTTAACTCCACTGCAGACGCGAAACGAGCACAAGAACAAGCCACAGGTACAGCCAGCACAGGGGAGAACCTCAACAATTCAGTCACACTTACAGGAGATCCACAGACACACCGTGGGGATCTGAATCAAGGGAGCTACGGACAAGGGAAGCAGAAAAAAGGATCATTAAGGGCAAGGGGGGAAAGGTGCTGTTGGGTACAAAAATTACAAACAATTTCTACACTAGTTGTGAAAAACTGCACAAGAAAACTGCCACAATGTTACACAACTGAATTAATTCCCTCTGTAATGACCTGTTTAATGAGCATAACGATTCAGGACCCTCGTGCCTAACAAAGTCAAGGGGAAAGGTGTTGCTCTGTGCCCCACACTGTTCTTGCTAAGCCTCCAGGGCCTTGGGCCAGGCAGAACTCAGATGTCCAGCATTCCCTTCACAAGCCACACTCCCACTCTGTGGCCCAAACTCATTCATTAAAGCTTTATTAGCAAGGCTAATCCATACATGGAATGGGATGACAGACTTATTAATGTCCTCACATTTTAAAATGGAATGTGCAAGTAATTAGAAAATTGAAGTGAGAAAAGTTCCTATACGTATTTCTTCTCTCACCTGAAGGCAAGGCTGATCCAATAAAATGGAAAATTTATATTACCCAACCTTTTCCCAGCTGGCCATTTTCCAAGGTGGTACAAACACCCTCCCCAATTTGCAACTGGCAAACATGGAGAGGCTCCAGTCACAAGTCCCGTGTTCACAAGGCAGTGAAGCACAAATCGAGATCTGCACAAACAGTAGCAGGACTTTTGCTAGTAGGTTTCTTTGCTTTAAAAAAAAACAAAACAAAACAAAAAAAAACACAACAAGTGAAGTACACAGGAAGAGAAATACTTTAGATGCCAGCTCTGTTGCTACTGGCTTAAAGGCTTACGGATGCCAGCCTGGCTGATGTTTTACTGCTCAGGATCACTCCAGGGGTTTCCTCTCAAGCGCCCTACAGAACAAAACTAGCACATGATGGAAAGTGTGTGTCTCAGGAGCAGGTGCAGCTTCAGCTCCGGAGGGCTCACGTCAGAGCTGAATGGGCATGTGAAAGCCTGCAGGGTCAGGGAAATGAAGCTTTACGGTTGAAGTTTGCTAAAGCTATTTAAATGTGAGAGCATTTCTGCTCGTGGATTAGCAGCCAAGAGCTACGAGCTTGAAAATGCCATTTGAAACACTCGTAGCATAATTTGCACACGCTTGTTGCAAAAACTAATCAGTGTTGTGAGCCTTGAGGCAGTAAATCGACGGCAAGTCAAACTTCTCCAGAGAGTTCACTTCCAGCATTTTGCAGGAACTGGGCAAACATTAGAGCTGAAATAAGAGTACAGTACAACATCGGTTCTCACATCCACAAAACTAACATGGCTATTTATATTCAGAGAAGAAGTATTGCACTCTGGGGTTTATGTGTTCTGTGACATGAAAATGCTGCCTAATGAGGACTGACCTAGTTTGAAGGATGGAGAGTGCGCCCCGTGTTTGCCTCTCCTCTCACTGCTCATTAGCACGTCCCTTCCCCTCTGACAGCCCGGGGACCAAACAGTCTGTCATTATGACAGCTGGGACCAGTCTATCACTGTGTGGGTGTAGCTGGAACTGTGTATTCTATCCCCTCTCTGCCATTTATCATGAACTGTTAATGGTGCATTGTTTGCAGCAGCTGCCCAGGACACACCTGACACCTCAGGCTATGAGCTGGCCGTGTGAGAATCCTGAGATAGGAGGGTTCCCTGTGTTCACACCAATAATTCAGGTGTGATAACTCCCCTCCGGGAGTCATTAGCACCTTCACACCCAACCTGAGAGGTCATGTCTGCTGATGGGCCATCAAGTAGGCCAAGATATCCTGTGACTCGCTGAGTAAATTGCCCATTGTGAGACCCCTCACCCTGGGGGAGGCACTGTGTAGGGCTCACGTGAGGTCTGTCTGCCGATCCTAGCCTGCTGCATTTCTTCTCCAGCCAGGACTTGGGAAAGATAAGAGGAGATATGAATAGCATGTAGCATGCTGGCAAAGCAGAGCCATGGCAGAGCACTGTGCTGACTGCTCAGAGCCATCCTGGAGGAATCTGCACTTTTTTGGGGGGGATGTTACTTCAAATCTTAATAACTGGAATGGAAAGACCAAATGTGCCACATTGATTGTGGGTCAGAAAAAAATCAAGAGTACACAGAAATAAGGGGCGTGGAAAGAAAATACCCTCTGGAAACAGTCTCTTTTCCTCTCACTTATCTAATCCAAAAGGATGTAGCCTGGTACCTAACCTCCACACTGGTTAGAGAAAACAATCCATCCAGCATTATGTGCCTTCCATGGCATCTGCTGCACAAATCCTGTGTCCCAGAATACGCCCGACTTAACCCCACCAGTTTTGAGGGAGCTCATGGAGCAAGGCAAGAGGAAGAAATGAACACGGGCAGAGTGGCCAGCACATACATTTCCAGGAACCCAGTGTCATCTTTCCACTGACCTCACCAAGACTATAACAGGGATAATTCTGCCCAAAGCATAGCAGGGTGATGAATTAAAAAGGCTGTGCCAGTTGGCAGGTGGAACAGAGAAGAGTCTAACGGGAGTGGTGCTTGGAAGGTGTACAAGCCCAGAAAGGATTGCCTGACTTTGTCCTGTTAGAACAAGGAAAACACTGAAGTAAAACCAAACCACCTTTCCCTACAAGCTTGGCTGGACTCATTTTCAGCTACAACTCATGCTTGCCTAGCCCTTGCCAAAACCTGTCCAAGTAAAACCAAGACGACTCCCCCAGCCACCTCCCCCTCCCATGAACGCATAGACTGGACTTTTCTGTACTCCCCAAGAATGACCTCACTGGCTGCTAAACCAGCAAAAACATTTCTCTTATCTTATACACCTCTCTCAGGCTCTCAGATAAAGACTGTGTGTGATGACAAACCCATCAGGGGAGGCTCCAAAACATCATTCTAGTGACCCAGATAAACCAAAGGATGGTCTTGCCCACATTTCCCAGGCAGCTCTACGTCCAAAGAAGACAAAAGGTTTGCATCTGGGTATAACTCTGGGGTCAGTGTGTTGGTTTAAAAGTAAACCAGCAGGAGAAATGAATCCAACTCAAAAGAGTTTAGAAGTCAGAACTACAATTTAATAAAAAAGATTAAAATAGATACGCTGATACAAAGGAAAAATTGATTTCAGCCCTCAAAACCCAGTTGTACAACCCAGCCCCCTGGGGCACAAACAGAATGGTGCTCACCAGCCCCTGTGCTGAGCATCACGTGGTCCCCCTGAGTCCAAAGCAAAAAGAAAAGGAAAACCTGTTTTCCTTCCAGAAGGTTGGTGATCACAGTCTGTTTGAGAGTGGCAGTTGCAGTCCTGTTGAGGTTCTAATCCTCCTCTCAGTCTGACAAGTGAGTGAGTGCCCCAAGTCTCCAAGCTTATATATGTTTGGGTTCAGATGGGAACACCCAGTACCTCCCCCAGGGTGAGGCATTTCACAATGGGCAATTTACTCAGTGAGTCACAGGATATTTTGGTCTACTTGATGGCCCATTAGCAGACATGACCCCTCAGGTGGGGTGTGAAGGTGTTAATGATTCCCAGAGGGGAGTTATCACACCTGAATCATTTGGTGTGAAGACAGGGAACCCTCTTATCTCTGTTTTCTCATGCACGCAGTTCATAGCCTGAGGTGTCAGGTGTGTTCTGGGCAGCTGTTGCAAACAGTGCATCATTAACAGTTCATGATAAATGGCAGAGAGGGTATGGAATACACAGTTCCAGTTACATTCACACAGTGATAAACTGGTCCCAGCCACTATAACTAGGACAGTCAGGATGTTCAGTGAGAACTCCACTGCTCCATTCTGCTGGTAATAAATAAACTCATAAATGTCTGATGGATGAACCTCCCCTTGAATTCCTGCCAAGGCCCTCTTGTTATAGCCCAAAGAGAGCAAGGGGCTACTTGACCTACCAAGAGACTGACTGCATGAAGATTCCCACTCAGGAGCTTCTGTACATAGATGCACTTTGCATGGTCTGCGCAATGTAACTCACTGGGTAGTTTCACCTTATTAGAGTTAATTATTTCCCTTTTCTGTCAGTTTAACTCAATCTCATGGAGCAAAATAATTGGCCTTTACCAGAGCAGTCATCCAAAAACATCACTGAAGGTATACTGTCCAGCATTCAGACTTTTTGTTCTATTCCACTGCCTATATTTGTGAATTTATTTTTTTTTCTGTTAAAAAGTCAGAAAACAATCACACTTTGACAGGATGGATTCAAACAAGGATGGCCAATAAACCCCCGTGGGACTGGGAGTTGGAATTTCTATTCTCCTCACGTACAAAACATCTTAGTTTCTACCTCACTGGTTTGATATTTGAGCTGCCATAAATAGTTCTTTTTGGGCTCAAGAAGTGTTCTTTGCATAAACCCAGCCTAAAGCAGACACCACTGGGGCTGTTTTTAGAAATACTTCTAAAGCAACTGAATGTCCTGGCTGAGTGAAGCTCAGCTGGCACATGAATCAAGCTGAGTAGGAAAAATTCACATTAACACATGTATATAATGCATGTATATGTCATGCATGATCCTTATTAACAGAGCATTTAACAGGTTCCAGCTTTATAATTCCCTTATCCTCCCAGCTTCCCAGTGAGGCAGCAGAGAGGAGCAAAGGCACTTATTCAGGTGCACAGGGAAATTGTGGAGAAGAATGAGGAGTGGATCCCACCCAGACGAGCCGGACACAGGGATATAAAGGAGCAAAACAGGAGGGGTTGGGAAAATAAGAGCCAGTGTAAATGCTCTCCTAATATTAAAAAACATACTCTGTGAGTAAAAAACAAATAAACCAAGGAAAAGCCCATCTCCTTAACTCTTGTGGGTAGTGACTTTTTGTTTTGTGTTCCTAGCTTTGTTTCCTGATAAAATAAGAGTGCTCATTCCTGTCACACTCCCGTCCACTTGGCCCCCACTGCCTTTGGAACTTCCCAGCTGATTGAAACCAAGCTCAGCAGGCCGATAAGGCTTCTGAGCACTTCAGTGCCTCTGCAGACAGGCAGCCAGCAGAGGAGAGAAATCCCTGCACGCTCACCTTGATAAACATCAGGGGACCTGTGCTAGAAACAGCCTTGCAAACCAGACTCTGTTTTCTGCCAGTTGTGAAGTTCCTGGGTCTGACCTACTCCCGACTGTAAGTAATTGTTGAATAACCCAAACAACTAAAGAGAATGAGACCAGGAACCCGAGTTCCTGGGGCTTGTTGGTGTGTGGCACAACTCAACGTTTTATGTAGCTGGCTGTTAACCCCAAGTACAATACTTTAGCTTACTCTATATAAAAACCACACTGCCTACCACTGGAGATGGGAGCCTGGCCTTGATTCACTGCCTGACCTCAGGCAAAGTAGTGTGTGAGTTTTCAGATACTTTGAAGAGTCATCAGACCAGCGACAAAGGATTGTCCTGCTCTTCTCCCAGGCACAGACACAGACACAGGCACAGGCAGACACAGGCACAGCCACAGGCACAGCCACAGGCACAGGCACTGTCACAGGCACAGACACAGGCACAGGCACAGGCACAGCCACAGGCACAGACACAGGCACAGGCACAGACACAGACACAGGCACAGACACGGACACAGGCACAGGCACAGACACAGGCAGACACAGGCACAGGCACAGACACAGGCACAGACACAGACACAGGCAGACACAGGCACAGGCACAGGCACAGGCACAGGCACAGGCACAGGCACAGATGGGCACAGACACAGGCACAGACACAGACATCCCCCTGGCATTCTGGTGCTCAGCTCAGTGCTCACACTCCTGCCCACAGAAGTGCCCCTCTTACATCTTGACAAGCCCACAGTTTAGGGGAGCCTGTCTCAGACCCCTGTCTGACGTGTGGGCACTGCAGGGCTGAAAAGCACAACCTCCCAACCCTCCGTACACCTCATTTAAAGCCCCGCCTGGCTGGGAGCAGGTGGTTAGAGCAGCCCTCCAAATGTACCCGAAAGCACGGCATCCTTTCCAGCACTTCCCAAACACACACACAGATTAGCAACACTCCAGAGTGTTCCTGTGTTTTACATTGTGGTTCCTACTTGGTTCACAGCTGTCTTTTGTGAAGATTGCAATACAGAGTGAAGTATCAGGAGTAACATTTCCAGCTTTGGCATCTTTTATCCTCTGTACCACTTTCTGTGAGATTCCATCTCTTTTTACTGCAGCTGCCTGAAAACAGCCTGGATACGAATCTTGTTAATAAAATACAAATCTGCTTTAATGGAAGTATTTTCCAAATGCACACAGTAAGGTAATAAGGAACACCCTAAAGATAATTTAAACAAAAAAGCACTGAAGCCAACATAAACCTCAGTGTGATGATCATAATTGCTTGGCAGAGCATAAGGAAAATAAAGAGCTGTGGGGTGTGCAGTTCCCCACAGGCTCCCAACCTGGCTGCCCCATGCTCAGACACAACGCAAGCGCCAGGACAAATGGGCTGGACCGACCTTTCCAGTTCAGCTGTGCTTTGGAGAGTACAACTGGGACACAAACAGCATGGCCCTTGGTTTAACAGGAATCAGCACGTCCTACTGATGGTGTGTGCTCAGATCAGTTCCACTTCTGCAGCTTTGGAGGTTCCTTGGCAAAGGAACCCATGCAGACATGGGGTGGGTGGTGGGAACTCAGCCATCGGGAAGGAGAGTCCTCTGAGTCCTCGTTGGCAGAGGCAGAACTTGGGAAAGCTGAGGGATGTGATGTCTCCTGCCCAACCACAGCAACTGAATTCAGCCAGCCAGAGAGGGGTCTAAGGGGGGAGAGCCACCACATCACATGCAAATGTCCTGTGCTCCCTTGTGACCACCCTTCTCTGACATTGCCTGTTTTACCAAGAGAGCCACTTGGTCACAGAAAGTCTGGAATGATTCCTCTGGAAGCAGAGATCTGTTCCAGGCATCAGGAGCCTCCCCAAAGCCACCTCTCCTCCCTCTCTCTCCCCTCCTCAGCTCCAGCTGACAGAGGCCTATAGATCTGCTTTGAGAGCAGGGGAAATTCTGTCAGCTTGAAAACCCAATTTCATTCCCAACACAGATATTTGTATCTTTTTAATCCTCACATTTCTGCTCTCCTGTGCCAGTCACTCACTCTTCACAGCCTCCCTGGTGCCAGTGTTGGTAGCCCAAAGCCAGAAAGGCTCAGAGAAACACAAGACAGTTTGATTATAAATGGATTATAAATTTTGGATATTAAAAAAGAGCTTTTTTCTTGTGAGAATTAAGCCAAACCCAAGGAATTAATCTGAAAGAGAAGGTTTTCAATCTTGGAATGATACACATTATCAAGACTAGCTTCCCTTGACATTGCTAGAGACTCTGTGAAAGGCCTTTGGCCTCTTTATTTGCCATTCTCACATCATAAGTTGAAGGCTGACGATAAATTTTTAACAAACAGCAAATCTGAATGCTTTGTCCTGCCACATTTAGCCTTCACAGAGAAATCAAGCCCTGTAAGCTCTCTGGGCAGTTTCTCCCCCTTTCTCAGCCACTGCAACTGATCCCTGGAGAAGCTGGTTTCCAACCCATTGATCTCCAACCCCTTTCATCTCACGTTCTCCATCTTCTTTAGCTCTGTGTTTCAATGACAGCAGCCTCGAGAACATCATCATCTCAAAGCACGAGGTCTGAATGGACTCGGGTCACCAGGAGGGCTGTGGTGGCACCTTGGGACAACCCCCCCAGCTCTGGTGACAAAGGACTCGCCTTCCTCTCTGCTCTCACACCCCGCAGCTGTCTCAGGGGAGCAATGACTTCTCCCTGACAGCTGTCACAAAAATTAATCGCGCTCAGAAGGAACCGAAACCTCGACAAAAAGGTATTTAGGCAGAAAAACCAGCCGTGTAAATGATGGCAAGTGGGGGCACAGGTGTCAGTCCCAGTTGGGGTGGGGACAGGCAGAGATACCCAGCCTGGCTCTGACTTTCAAACGGGTGCTTCAAACCAGCACCTTCCTGCTCTCAGAGGGAAGGGGCCATTCACTCCGAAAGAGTTAGAAAGAGAGGAATGGGAGTATTTAAAAAAACTCTAGGAGAGGAAATCAGTGGCAATCAGAGACTGGAAGCGTTTCAGCTCAGGATGTCTCCAGTTCAGTGGCTGCAATGTTGACAACTTGCTCAAAATCAAAGCATTTCGGCTGGAATGATGACAACACAAAATACCTATTTTAAAAAAAGTCAGCCAGAAAAATCCTCGAGGAATTAGTTTAGTGTTGATCTGGCCTGACCTGCCTGGTTTGGTGCCAGTCCTGCTGGATCAGTTGCTCCTGCTGCCTCAAACGGGGCTGTACCAAGAACATCAGGGACACAGTTCCAGCCGAGTCACAGCGGGGTGACTTTTGTTCCTTCGCGTGCTGGCACAGCTCAGACTGCCACAGAGAGAGAGCAGGTGGAGCACGGATTGCACTGGGTGGAACTCAAAGTAAGTTTATGGCTGTGCAAGCCGCAGTGCTCTCCGGAGACCCTCAGTGGTGTCTATTGTAAGGTTCCAGTGGAATTCTAAACATACCCCACCTTTACTGACGAGCAAATGTATGCCGGGCTTATATTCAGCTCCTGTCCACATTCAGGGCACCTGCTGTTGAATTTTATGTGACAACATGCTAGTTTTGAGCACACTCTGGGATAGACATTTCACAAACCCAGCCTGATAGATTTTATGGACAGCTGGAGAAGAAACTCATGCACATAGACAGGTTAATTATACAGGATTTTAAAAAGCCCAGATCATGCAGCAAGCCAGATGCTGTGTTAATTATCTTTTATGTGCTACTTAGGAAACAAATAAATGACCCATTGAGTCAGATCTATTACCTGCTGCATCAAAGGTATTATCTACTCAGTCAGATACATTGTCTTCTCAAACAGAAGCATGGTTTCTTAAACTAGAGGCCATATATTGCCTTAAATGTCCTCTAACACGATTTCCATCCGCTGGGAAACATGGATGCAATAAGGTGCACATGGGATGTGAAGGTGACATCAGGGTGAGCTCTGTGTGGCTCAGGGACATTCCGTGTGTGTCCCACGGGCACTGCAGCTGTGCGGGGCACGGCGGGGCACTGAACACAGCCCTGGCAGGAGAAGGAACTGCAAATAACCCCCCAAGAGCCATCAGATGGCTCTGGGCTGTCACAGCACTTTGCTGCTGGGGAGGAGGACCCAGCCTGTTATTCAGCATCAGCACAACCATTTCCCCCCCCCNATTGATGGCTCCCGAGCTCTCATAAGCACAACTGCCACAAAGGATAATAAAGCCCAGAAGTGGTTACAAAACTGAGGCCCTCGTAATGATTTCCTTTCAGTCATAACTGATTATATCCACAGAGCAGAGTCCCCAGACGTCGCTAATGATAGTGGGATCTGTCAGTACGGGGGATGCTCGGAGACTTTGTGAATTACGCCCCATTATTGCCCTAAATTATAGATAAATTTCTCCCTTTCCTTGGTGATATGCAACATATTTTCTCTTCGGGGCAGTTAGATGATGTCAGCACAAATTACTGCTTTCCACATAGTGCAGATGAGAGAACCGGAGGCATTAAAGAGACTGACCAAACCCAAATCTGAAGAGACAGAAGGAGCTGCCTCCTCTGACTTGAAAATAACAAATTCTGCTGGGGAATGCTGGGTAAGGCAAAAGAAAAAGAACTTAACTTGGGACACTGATGCACCTTCAAAAGCCTCACATACTTCAAAAATCTAAATTCGAGTTTGGATTCTTGTTCTAAATTACAAAAAAAAAAAAAAAATCCTATAAAATTGGCTGTGTTTCCATGCTCCTGCCCCCCACTGAACATATGGATGTGTAATACTGAGGTTATTGTGTGGCAAACCAGGGAGCTCTATTTCCAGCTTGGAAAAACAATGAATATACGATGTAATTTAAAGTGTTTTTCTAAGTGGTTTCCTATGCTTGCAGTTTTCCCTAGCAGACCAAAGTAGAAGGATGGGCAGAGGAAATGTCAGTGTTTACATGTCTGAGAAAGGTTCACAAGTTTGCAGGTAGGAGAAGGATCCTTTCTTGATCGAGTGAGACAACCAGAAAAAAAAAACCACAACAGCTTGTCAGCCATATGGCTGTATAAAGTTTTTTGTTTCTTGATATACAAACCCTTAATTTGCAAATCCAAGACCTGGTAATTGCTTCATTATCCTACATAATTTCCCTTTATTACACTTCCATTAATGGCCCTGCGTGCACCAGCAGCCAAGCTCTTGGTTGCCATCTGCTGTTCCATCCTTTTCCACATCCCCACTCTCGTCAGGCCACGCCAAGGAGTCCCGAGGAACTGCATTTCTTTACTTGTAATATATTTAATTTTTGAAGAGTTTGGGGGGGTTGAATACACCCATGTCACACATTAAATACTTTCCAGGCACAAGTCAGCTTTGTCAGGGCCTCTGACATGAAAACCACAGTGTGATAGGTATGGATATAATTCTGAGATAGTAAATGAACATAAAATATGTATTCCTATGATGTCATGAATATGTGTGGAGTAACTGAACAAATGCCTGTCATACTTTGTATCTGGTGTGCATGTGGCAGAGCAGAGACTCCCCCTGCACCCAGCACTGTTTTGATTTTACCATATAATAAACTCTTATTTGAAAACCCATTTGGGCTTGAGGCTCTGTTTCTCACAACAGTAACTCAGCTCTGTTCCAGCGAAAAGAGGACCAAAGAGCTCGTACACTGAATTTCCATGTTTCTGCAGACAACTGGTCTGGGGTTGCCCACTCTGTTCTTTCCAGAACCAATCCACCACCTGCACTTTCATCTGCCAGGGAGCAGAAACAACAGCCCTTTCTGCTCTCCTGTCAGTCCATGCAGGCCTCGTAGTTGTTGTCACCACCCTGTGCAACCACCTGAAGGTCACAGGAACCCGAAGAACTCCACCCAGGAGGGTGTTAGAGGAGCACTCTATGACTGGGCTGAAACTCCACGCAGGGCTCCAGCCCCAAGGCAGCGATGATGCGGATTATTGCCTGAGATGTGTTCCCCTCTGCAGCCACATCTGGATCTGAGTCTTTAAGGAGAAGGAAGACCAGAAGGGACTGTGAAGTTAAAAGGGGGTTCATGAGTCCCAGTCCTGCCAAGCAGCACTGCCAGGTTAACTCCAGGGCAGGCAAACCCAGGGTCCCTTTCAGCTACTTGTTGAACAACAAGCAAAAGCCTCTTTGGTAGTAGAGGTGTAAATGTGAGAGCCAAAATACTACAGGGCTTCCTGGTGTTTTCCTCATCCTTTTTCACTCCCTGCCATCCAAGCCTTTTACAAATCGGTTAATTCTTTGCAAATCCTTATCTTTGCTTTACACCTGGGGAAAATGGAGCACTGAGCAAGGATGGTCCTTAACTAAACACAGCCCTGGAGACTCCTGGTAGAGCTGAGAATAAAGCCCATGTCTTTTGGCTCTCAGTCTTGTATCTTCAAGCCCTCTTTTTTTTCTACGCTGTTCAAACTTGCTCATTTTGAAATGCAGCAGTTCCAAATAAAAAGGCAAAGCTCAAACAGTACAATTGTTTTTCACTCTTCTCCTGCTCCTCCCCTTGGAGGGATGTGCAGACTCAGACGTTCTGGTTCCCTCCATCATGGGTGTGAAGGAAGAAGCCTTTGGACTCTGCCATGGACAGTTACGGGTTTGGTGTCTTCCCTGGCACTCAAGTGGCTCAGGAGATTAATCCACAGATGCCAATGTCTCATCCCAGTGTCCAAAACAGCCATCGCTGTCCTGGGATGGGCCCAGCACAGGAAGCAAGGCAGGACCGTGCAGCTTTGCCTCAGGGTGGGAGGGATGGTTAGAAATCAAGTAGAACTCATCACAGTTTTGCAGTGACCCCTCTCCTGCTCCACAGCACTGCTGGGTTTGCCAGATGGCCACCCATGTACTTATCTATGGCCATCAGCAACCCGCCGTACACAGAGGGGCTTTGAGAAGAAAAATCATTTTACTGCCAAAAAAAAGAATGATCCTTCTAATACGACTCCATCCAGCACAAAATTCGCCAGCGTCATAGATAAACCTCACACGACTCTACAGGCTGAGCAGATCTGCAGGTCTGGCCCAGCAACGTTAAGTTCCACAACAGCTTGAAAATACCATGTGTGATTTATTCATAGCATCTACTTTTAGCAGACTGTAGAGCTTTCCCCAACAGCTCACCATTTACTGCAGAAGACACGGTAGTAAATGGCATTCAGATTTCAATCTGTGTAGTAGGCTGTGCATTTGCCTGCTCGCTCTTTACTCCTGGGATAATTCTGTTTTATTTCACAGCAATGTTACATGCGTTTCAATTTTTAGCACCCCTAGTAAATAGTTGTTTGCAGTAGGATTTTGCTATAGGACTTTCCACGTATTTCAGTAGAAAGGTGTAAGTGCTGAAAAAGCCAGGAAAAAAATCCTTAGTAACTGGCTCTTAGGTTCAGTTCAATAATAATTAAAGTGATGAGGATTAGAAGGGGCAACCCTACTGAATCCATAAAACATTGCGAACACCAAAAACTTACAAATGGACCTTTACCAAGAGCTATAACACACCAAAACTGGAAACTGGGCAACAATTACTGTGATGTGGCAGGAAAGGCAGCACAGTTTCTTAGTCAGAATAATGTGGCGAGGTAGATAAACTTAAGAAAAGAGATGCCAGTCCTGGAGTTGGCATTGAGAGTTTTTAGTTCAAAAAGTAAGAGCACACAAAATTCCTGTGCTCTGGGTAGGAGCACACTGGTTTTGGTGAGGATGTGCCCATATTGAGCCCCTTTTTTGTTCACTTCATACAAAACGTAGGCATTGCAAGAATGGCTACAACTTCACTTGCAGTGTTGTCAGAGAATGGAGGACTGTTTGCCAATCACATATTGGGGAGGCAACGGGTTGCCCTGCAGCAAATCTCAAAGCATGCCAAAGGACACAAAAAAGAACAGTAAAATCAAAAGCATCAGCCCCAAAATAGCCTCCTCCAGCTGCTGCCTCTGCACTGCTTTGGAGAACCCTCTGGACTTGTTCCACTCGTGCACTTTGGAGGTTAAAAGACAGTGGTAATAATCAGTGAATGTGAGAGGCTTTAATGTTACTGCCCTAAATGCTCTACAAACACAACACACCTGCCAGCTCACCCAGCACAAGGTGGCAACTTCCAAAATTAACCAAAAAAAAAAAAAAGGAAAGCATTATTTTTCCAGGAGTGACTTTGTCTGCCATCAGAGCAGAAAGGTGGGTTTTCACTTATCCGTAATAAGTCATATTTTGACCGTGAAAACCGGAATTGCATCCATTGCTACTGAGTCACTACTGTCACTAACATTGTCCCAGTGCTGTCAGTGGAACGTTTTGTGGGTTTGGAGCAGATTATGGTGGGATAACATTGGGATAACATAGCACCACTGTCTGAATCCCTACAGGAGCATTACTTACCTGATAATTCGGCAGCATCCACAGCTCTGTTTTTGCACTGCCATTTGCAGAAGCTTGACGGTGTGATGCCATCAAGGCAGCTGCTGTTGTGCCTGTATTATTACAAATACATGTATGAGTTGCTTAGAATCCCCCTGGCAAGGCAGAGGTAACTGTAGAGGTGCTGTAGGAAACAGACTTTAGGACTTAATTACCTACATGGATACAGCCCATCTCTGCCGAGTAAGCCTCTGGATGAAAGTCCAGTCCTGCAGTATAAAGCATCTACTAATCCAAAAAAAGCTTGCTAAATCCCAAAGCTTTAGATTACATCAGACTGAACGCTCCATATACCCGAGCCCTTGCCACCGATCGCCACTGGCAGTGGTGAGGACCTGGCTAGGCTGGCCCAGCTGGCACCTCCAGCAACTACAGAGCCACAGCCTTGGGTTGTCTGGCACGGTTTAAACAGGGCTGCACTCCTGCACTGTTAAAGGAAGCTGCAGCAGGACAACTGCCCCCCAAAACCACCAGAATAACCGGGGCATCACCTCTAACAGGGCTGTCAGTGCATTTGTTAGGAAGAAAATTCCAGGAATGCAGAATGCTGGCCCCAGCATAGCTGTTCTAATGAGCTCATCTACATACTGGTGAGTGGGGAAAACAGGCATTTTACTCCAGGGCCTGCTGGATGTTTGCAGAAGTTACTTGGAAGAAGTTGCACTCCTCAGCCAACCAGGGCAATGCAAGCCTTGCTGCTGCTGACAGGGCTTTGGCAGGTATCATTAAGTACACTCAGACATAGAGTGCCAGGAAAAAAACCTGCCATTAGCTGACATTTTCTGTAGTAATTTTCAACCAGAACGTGACAGCCATTCTGTTCCTGCAGCAGTCAGTCAGTCAGTCAGTCAGTCAGTCAGTCAGTCAGTCAGTCCTGTGTGTTCTGTAAGGTCACTATTTAATGAGTTAATTTGAAGCCTCTTATCAATCCAATTCAGTCGAGAGCTCATCTCTGAACTTAATTTCAGTGTCACAGATACTGGAAACTAATTGTGCCTTTCCACCTGGAAGCATCTATTTTCTCAGCAAACTGCCTGTACCTCTACTTGCTCCTCAACACCCCAGGTTGCTTCCACTTTAAAAGCCCCAGGATTTCACACTGGATCTTTCTTAATGCAAGCAGCAGCTTGAAATCAGTGTGATAAATGCACAAAAAGGGGCTGCCAGTTTTCCTGGGCACTTGAACATCCTGCATTCCTCGTGCATCTCAGAGCATCCAATACCCCAAGGCATGCAGAGCATTGCAGCACCAGAAGAGCCCCCAGCCAGGCCGGTGGGTTGCTCTCTGCCACGCTGTTCCCGTGCTTGCACAGGGCATTAACATGCAAACCCACAGCATCGCATATGCTAATGCCTACTAAAAAAAACCTTTTCATTCCAGGACCTCAACTTCGTGAACAAATGGAATCCTGCAGCATCACTGGGGGGGAAACAACTGCAGAGCACGAGCCACCA
This sequence comes from Grallaria varia, assembly GCA_013396735.1. Taxonomy (NCBI): domain Eukaryota; kingdom Metazoa; phylum Chordata; class Aves; order Passeriformes; family Formicariidae; genus Grallaria; species Grallaria varia. Next base: position 530,241 of record VWZG01003057.1, read on the forward strand.
AGGAAGACCTCGAGTGCTCTGTCAGAATGAATGAACACAAGAGGATGGCAAAGGAAGGAACACGGCCAGAAAATCAGCTGTGGTAATTCCTGCTGGTCACCTCAGCTTCAGCAGCAAAGCCAGGGCAGTCAGTGCAGGGGCTGTGAGCCTTTGGCTCTCTGATGAGCCACCACTTCAGTGAAACAAACCCAACCTGCTTTGCTGTCCTGGGGCTGCTGTTCGGCTCCCGGGCACCAGCAGCAGGGATGGCACAGGCACAGTAACTTCAGGGGCTGTGCATCTGTCACTGCTGCGGCCACTGCAAAGGCACAGGGGCTGGGCTGGCACATGGAAGGTTTGCCTTTGGGGAGGAATAGCTCAGACACCAGAAAGTCAAACTGGAGAAACAGCTGCGTCCTTCCTCCCCAGCAGGCTGGTCCTTGGCTCAGACACACCCGCAGTGAGTGAAGGCTCAGCTCTGGAGAGCAATTCCCCCGTGCACTGTGAAACACAGCCCTGCCCTGCAGGCTCCAGGGGTGCCAGGGCTCTGACCCTCTGCCAAGCTACAAGCCTTGCAGGTGAGAGACAAAAAGCAGAAGGCTGGGGATAAACACTGCTTGGGACACCCTTCCCAGGGCTTGGGACTGTTGCAAGAGGGCAGTTTTCTGAGGGCTTCTTTTCCACGTGCTGTTAATTAAATACTGGAGAAGAACAGGGAAACAGTGCTGTACTTCCATGCAGTTGGTCTATTCACAGGTACTCACTGGGGCTGCAGCTGAGTAGATGTCTCCACAATTTCTCCTATTTGTCTCGCTGAAACCATCCTCCTCCTCCTCAGATCCCACATTATTTAGAATCAGAGGATAATTTGTGTTAGAAGGGACATTAAAGGTCATCTAGTCCAACCCCACCCTGAAATGAGCAGGGACATCTTCAGGTAGCTCAGAGCCCAGTCCAACCTGACACTGAATGTTTCCTGGGATGGGGCATCCCCCACCTCTCTGGGAAAGCACCATCACTGTAAAAACTTCTTCCTGATACCTAGTCTGAATCTACCTCTTCTGGTTTAAAAACAATCCTCCTCGTCCTATTAAAACATCAATCACCACCTTTCTTATACGCTCCTTTAAGGACACATTAAGGTCTCCCAAGAGCCTTCTCTTCTCCAGGCTAAACAATCCCAATTTAAACCAATTCCAGCTAAGTGATAGTGAATAGGAGAAGAAAAGGCAGCGATGAAAGCAGGAAAAAAAAGACTGAAAATACCAGGCAGGTGTGAGCACAGGTGATCTCTGATACCAGGCTCAACTTAATTAAGATCAGCAAGGAACCCAGGGCATTTATGTTGGTATGGCCAACAATCAGCAACAGCGTGCAGTAAAAATGTTTTCAGTATCCAGAAATCATCCACCATCAATTCCTACGTAGTCCACAGAACATTTTACCGTCTGAGATGTTTGCATAGCATGGGATGCAATAAATCCACCCCCGAACAAAGTGATCACATGCGTGTAGATACAGATGTATAAAAGTTTAGAAGTTATAAGGGATACATATACATAAAAGTTTAGAAGTTATAAGGGATACATATATATAAAAGTTTAGAAGTTATAAGGGATACATACATATATATGTTTAGAAGTTATATGGGATCAAAGTTTGGGGGGGGTTTCAGTTAAAACCACTCTAAAACCTGAGAGATTATAACAGAGGGGGTTTTATTAAGGTATATTAAAAGAAATTGGTTGAGATTGCAGGTGAAGAAAGGTGAGAACATCCTTCTCACAGCAGAAGGCTGTGAGCTTTTTAAAGGACTGCTGGGACTCCTCAGTGGAGGATATGGTACAGCTGCCATACCTTGGGTTTCCCGAGAAAGGGAAGGTACCAGCAAAAGCCACTTCATCAAAGCTGTCATGACAGCTTGTTTTATCCAAACAGAAGTCCATGCAGTGAGTGCTTTTCCATTTGTCTCACTGAATCCGACCTCCTAACCCAAAGAAATGGGCCAGTAATAACAAATAGCCTGTTTAGAGAAGTTCATAGATTGTGTACAGTGCAATTACCAACAATTGTAATAGAGTCTTTTTGTATATTGGGCTACGTCCTTTAAAGACAACAAAATTACAACACACTGGCCTATTCAGTGGAAAAAAAAAAAAAAAAGAGGTGGCTGAAATATTTAGGGAGAAGTCAGAGAGTTGTTCTGCACTGTACTGACAACTTGCCTAAAAACTGCAGCAGGTGACCCTCTCCAAATAACCCCATCCAGGCAGCAGCTGTGCTGGATGCAGAAGTCTCTGTTATGCTGATAAATCAGGAATGCCTCCATCGCAGCCAGTGGTGGGAGTCTCCTGGGAGAGGAGACAAGGCAGAGCTGTATCCTGTGGCCAGCTGAAGCAGAAAGGGACCTCAATATGGCGACAAAACAGTATTTAGAAGATTAGCACCCTTTGTTGTTTTTTTTTAACTATCCGGGGACTTCAGCCTGGGTAGAAAATATCCAGAGACTATATAAGACAGACAGATATTAGATATGATGGATCTAAGACAGGCTACGGTGCTTGCAGAGGGCATATAACTTGCCCCTTCCTTCTACACAAATCTTCCCATGTGCAAGTCCCCAGACAAGTGACAAATTCTCACTGTGCTGAACCCTTCAGCTTTAAAAGATGAATTCCACAGAATTTCTCTAATGTTCCTCTAGAGCATCTTTATCGCTATTGCTGCTTCACAACAGGTGGCTTCAGCTCTCTTGTAAAAATCCTGGCAGGTGCTAATGACAAATTCTCTGTTCCTCTCCTGCGGCTCCCAAGAAGCTTTTTTGGAGCTCTGTTTTAAAGAGATCAGATGCGTGGGCCTTGGGGTGGAAAAGGGCTGGCAGCAGGCAATAAACTTTCTCTCTTGGCACAGAGAATTCCCCTCTGCTGGGGCTTTAATTTATCGACGTGTCTTTCACTGACAGGTTTCGTGGCACAAAGTTCATACCCAGCTTTTCCCACCCGTCGCCCTTATTAACCAGAGAGCCTTCTAAACGTTATCTCGCAGCAGGACTCAAGCAAGTCGTGTTTTGCCCATCGTGTCCCTTAGCCGGCTCTTTCATTTCCTCTTTTCCCGGCATGATCACATTATGTGCCCTCTCCTTAGGCGCTTTCCCCTCTCCGCAAAGCCCTTTGAACAGCTGCAGAGGGGGAGGGACCGCTGCGCTCACCAAGAACTCCACTTGGCAGAGCGCTCCCGCCGGGTCCCACCGCATCCCTCCGAGGCTCCGCTTTGCTTCGCCATCCTCTGCCGCCCGCCCAGCGATCCGCCTCCGCCCGTTCGTGCCGCGAGGAAAATGTACCCCCTGGTTCTCTTTGTGGTGGGCTCCTTTTGTTTTGCCGGTGAGTGACCTTTCCTTTCACCTACAGCTGCGGGACAGCAAGAGCTCTGGGGGTCAGAAGGTCGGGGCTGGGATAGAAGCTCACCGAAAATTCATAAAGACTTAACGAGGATGCACGAAATTGATTATTCCGGCGTTGTTTCGGGCGCGTTGGGTATCAGCCAATGCACTACAATGGATGCGGACGGAGAGTTAAGTGGGATAGAAAATGACAGAGCTGTAAGGGATGACAATGATAATCGCTAAATAATATCCCTTACGACGTTCCCGGGATCATCTGTGATACGAAAAGCAGATTTTGTGCCGAGGGTGAAAAAATGAACCGTGGCCTGAACCATAAATAAGGCAGATCTCATTCCTGTGCAATGGTTTGCTCAAGTTCCTTATTTTGCCAAGTCTGTACTTTCTAATTTTCTTATTAGCATGCAAATAGCGTAAATTAAGTTGTGCTCCATAAATATCTGCTACGAAGAGCAAGCATAGGTTTTCTTTAGTCCATCAGGGTTTCTGCCATGTGTTGTAGCCAGCACGGGCAGCCTGACAGCAGCACCAAACAGTGCATTTACTGCGGGAGCTCCTTCCACCGAGAGGCTCCACCGGAGCGTTCTCAGAGGGACCGGCAGAAATCAAACCCAGGCAAAGAGCACACATTTCCCATTATTACCCACACTTGGTTTTTTTCCTCCAAACACTGAAAGGTAACAACTTTATAAAGCATTTACTTTCTAACAAATGAAGGGTGAGGGTCCGCTTTAGATTCTCAGTTCGTACACTTTTAAACGCTTTCTTATTTCCTTTTCATTTGCACTAATCGCAATGTAAAAATTGAAAGTCTTTAAAAGACAGTAAATTCACTGCTGCTTCCACTGGAAGAACAAGCATTCCAGTGTAGCATGGCTATGACAATTTTTTGTTCAAGAGTATGCTGAAAAGAAACAACATCAGGAAGTAATCTCAGAGAAGATAATGGGACTGTCTCCTTGCTGCTTCTTGCTGGCTCTTTACTAATTACAGAAGGGAATTTGGCTTGTCACTGTTGTCAACTTAAATTATCTGTCAGATTGTAAAGAACTAAAATGACAATACGTGCTACAGTATTATTTCTAAACAAATGCTATTTCAGCATTTATTACAATAACTGAAGTCAGGGAAACACAGGAAACATGTCTTACGTTAAACTCTGAAATCTAGACAGTGATAACACTGGACCTGCCTGTATTTCTGTATTTGCTTCGTCTCTGTGAGAATCACTCCAACAAATGGCTCATTGCACTGAAAACAACCAAGGTAACACAGGACGACTAGTTATTTCATTTTTTTGGTATCTAAATTAGACCGTGTGAAACGGAAAGTTTGCCCAGGGCAGTGCCTGAAGCCCGTGGGTTTGTTTCTCCTGCCGTGACATTGGAAGCATCCTGATGCCATTTTTTACTGACCACGAGGGAACCAGCCCAGTGGAGGATGTCACCACGAGTCGCATGGCAATTGCCCTCCTTGTCATGGGCAGATGTTTGCTGGGCTCGGCGAGGCTGAAACCACCTCCCCAGCTCAGGAGCCACCCCGGCGTGTTCCCCTGTCACCACTTCCAGCACCAGAAACCCTCCAGCCCCAAATCAGCACTGCTTCATCATTGCTGCTAAAATCACCCGGCTGGGAGCATCAGTGAACATCCACAGTGTTCGCTGCTGTTTGGGTGAAGAAAAACCAGTTTGGAGGGAAACGGCACTTCCATTTCTTCCAACTCCAAGAGGAAAAAGAGGAGTTTCAAAGCCTGGCTACTGCCACGAAATGCACATAAAGATGAAACCTGAACGCCTGGTAATTTTGCTTTCATTAGGTGCTGCCTGGTTATTATGTAGATTGCTAATAGAAAATAGATTCTAAAAAAATTATACAGGCATGGCTCATTTTTATTGAAGTTTTCCTTTACCCAGAGCAACTCCAGCCGGCTCTGAGGCAGTGCAGGACTGACATCTGGTGGTGTGTGACACAGGCACTGAGGAGCCCTCTGACCTTTGTTGCTGATTATTGAGTTATAAAGATTGGGACAGGATGCCATTTCACAAGGAATTATTCACTACAGGATTTCCTACGCTAAGAACAGACCATAACAGATCATAACAGAACAGATGCTTTCTTATAGAGATTCATTACTTGAACGAATAATTTTTTAGAATTAAGTCGTGGCTTGTCATTATTCTACATCAAGTTTATTAAGAGAGTCAGTCCCTCGAAATCGGAGCTGTTCTCATCAGACATGCAGACCAGATGACCGTGTTTGGATTTGCAGACCAGATGACCAGGATTGCTAAAAGCAGGTTTCAGAGAAAAAAAACTAATTACAAATCCAGAATTAGCTTTCTGCAAATATTCTACAGTTTCTGCTGCTTGCTCTCTGTTTAGCAAATACTCTCTAGACTAGAATATTTATGGGGAAAGGCAGAAATACAGCGAAAGCATATTTAACAATTCAAACAAGAATTCACTGTCTTTGCTAGCAGCATTCAGGGACCAAATGACAATTTATTTATATTTGAATTGTGGCCATCCCCTTCTGTCACTTCCCTATGCAGCAGTGGGAATGTACGATAAAAAACCCCAACAAACAAAACCAACATAGAAGGCCACCAAACCACGCAATAAAATAACTTGAATCAAAAGTCTCTCTTTAGACTACCACGAGACTTCTATCCTCATAAACACACAATGATTCATTCCCAGAATGTGGCCCCATTTTCTTCACAATAACAAATTCAGCTCTTCCTTGATGGCTACAGTAGGGACCTTAGCAAGAACCAGCAGAGCTCTGCCTTGACAGGGTTTTGAATGTAATATTAAAATATCACACGGCACTAGGGCTTTTGTAATGACTCGCAGAGAGGTACAAAGCAAGTGTGAACCCAAAACCAAACTGCCCCAACAAACACAAAACAAATGTGAACCCAAAACCAAACTGCGCTAACAAACACAGATGAGTTCATCCAAACCTGTTTTCCCAAACGGCTTGGGAAGTGCTTGAGAAGCCTGTTCTGGAGAACAGTGTCACAGTGAAGTGTATGTGACAAAATTTGGGCTACCCGTGCTACAGCAGATGCTGGTCTTAAAGGAATTAAATCAGGCCTGGTGTTTTATCTCAGCCTTTCCACAGAGCTCGAGTAAAAGCTGTTCTTAGATGTGAAATCTCAGCTAGGTAATGTTTCCTTTCACATCTCACCACTCTCTTACTGGATCAGAAACAAGAAGTTCTCGGAGTACTTTTTTAACCTGAGCTGGATTCAGAGGAACCAAGTTCCAAGAGACTTGCTCACCCAAAAATCTTACAAGCCAGTTCTCATGGAAACTGAGCAGCTCTCAGGAATGCACCCAAACTTTGGCTGCTTGTTTGATCCTGGCCTTTGGATGTCTGCCTTTCTCTGGATCTCAGGGATGTCCTAAAGCACAGAAAAAGCAGAGCAAACTGATGTGCCACAAATTTCAAATGCTTGCATGGGCACTGTTTTTCAGTGTGTGGAATTGCCACGGGGAATAATGAAGCAAGTGTGCTGTGGGGACTCTGCCCTCCTTTCTGCAATATCTGCACCTGAATTAGGTGGGTTTTCCTATGGAAGAATCATTCTATCCATTGGATCAGAGCCTGCTTTCATTAACACCTGTGCCCACCACCACCGCAGAACTCGATGTACAGCACAATGTCTCTGGGTCAGTGCTGTTGGCAGGTTGTTACCAGGACCTCTGTCATTGGGATTCTCAAGTGGTCCATAGTGGTTTGAAAAGCCCCCTTTAAAAAGCACGTGCAAGAGCATGAGAAGAGATTCAGCTCCCTCTGGGGTTGTGCCAGAAGCTGTTCTGCTCCATGGGGAATGTTCAGGCTGGTTTGCTAGTAAGCTGTAGATACTGTATCTTGTAATCACTGGACTCCACCTTTGGCAGTCTAAGATTTATGGTATTCCTGCTAGTCCACAAGTCAGGTTTTGCTGCCACATACAATAAGGCTTAAATACTGTCTTGGGTTTTCAAATTCTGAAATAGAAACATCGGTAGCTACCAAAGAGTTCCCAGTCATTAAAAAAACTTTATGACTCCTTCAGCTGAGCCCCTGGTTTGCCCTACATAAATCAGAGTCTTTGAATTTGTACGTGTACCTGCAGCTCTGTCTCCTGTAGCACTAAAGGGCGAAGGCGCAGCTGGACTCCCTGTCTTTGAATCACAGAATAATTCTTCCCCTGCTATTAAGAGGGTGGTTTCTATTTCTGAGTTTTAATCTCAAAAGTATCTATAAATTTGAGCTTCACATTTTACTGTGAAAAACCCCCAAAGGGTTCCAATTGTTTGCTTTGATCTGTGCTCTGTGAAAGACAGTCAGCTGTGAGAGACAGTCGGCAGAACAGATATCCAGATATCGGGGCAAGCAGCACATCCTTCTGCTCACACAAGCCTACAGTCTCTGGAAAATCAAAGGCCCTCGTTACTCCATGAAGCTGCTCTGATGCGCAGGGACTCTGTGATCCCTACACCATGTCACTTTGGTGTCCCCTCTGTAATCCTGTCACTTGATGCTTTGCAGGAAGCACAGCAGCAGATGCTGAAGAAAAGCTAATGAACCACCTACTGAGTCCTGACAGGTACAACAAGTTAATTCGACCGGCTGTCAACTCCTCCCAGCTGGTATCCATAGAACTGCAGGTTTCCCTGGCACAGCTTATCAGTGTGGTAAGTTCCAATTAGGCTACGCCTTTTCATTCATTACTACCTGCACAGCGCTCTAATAGTCATGTTGGTATCAAAAAGGCCCTGTTCTTTTCTCATTTGCATAATACTATTGAACAGGCAGAGCCCATTCATGCTGTTTACTGGTTCTATACCTCAGAATGCAGCTGCAACAGGGAGATCAATCTGTGCCTAAGCAACGAAGGACAGTGGCCAGATCTTCATCCAATAAAATCCCATTGATATAAAATCCAAAATCATCCCACTGGTTTCAGTACAGCTGCTGTAAATTACCCCAGGTCAGGATCCATCCTGGACTGTGCCCCCAATGCCTTTTCTATTTTTTGCTTCAAAGAAGTGGTTCAATGGCCTGAAAACAAGCTACAAAGCTGATCAAAATCCCATGACATATCAGGCATTCCAGCAAAGAACAGTGGAACGTTATAAAGAAAAAGACATGTTAGTTCTGGCTGGAATAGCTTAACACGGTTAAATCAGTCCTCATATTCAATAAAAATTACTTCAGTGGGTCTGACGTTTTTGCCCCCAAGATTAGCATGTTCTTCCAAGGTACAAACACATCATTGCCAGGAGAGGTTAGCATGAACTGCAGTGGGAACATGAGCCAGCACACAAGTGGGAACAGTTCCCTGGTCCGGGGCTTTTATCTCTGCTGCTCTCCCCCTGGATGATGAGGATACAGGTGACTGTCTCCCTGCCAGAATTCGGGAAGGGCCAGTGACTGCACTGCTGCAAACCCCTAGAGACCTGAAGAACTGACATTCTGAAATTCAAGAGGAAATGCCGAGAGGCGCAGGTGGAACAAAAGGGAAACAGTTGAAGTTTCATACACATGCACAGGCTGGATATAATATATATATATATATANCACACACACACACACACATATATATATACTTGGATATAATATATATATATATACTTATCCACAGAGGATATAATGCCGTGTACAGCAGGTGGCTCCTGGAGAGCTCCACCTGACACAGCCTCTCTACACACTGCACCACCACCCCCCCTCCCCCAGCAGTGTCCTCAAGGCTGCAGACCCTGGGCATAAAAAGCGAGATGTCCCAGAGGCCCCAGAGATCAACAACCTTAAAGGAGCCGATGAACGCGCAGGGATCAAGCCCAGCTCAGGCCCCATCCCCTAATATCCTCCTCACTCTTCAAGCAAAACACAAAATCGGGCATTTTATAGGCTCTAACAATCTCAAGCATCTTCAGGATTGGAGAATTGACTTGTTTCCCTGCAGAAATCCTCCTGACAGATCTCCTGCAGGGAGATTTCTCTTCTGGCCGGCTCTCCAGAGGGACAGCAGCTCCCCAGGACAGACCCTGCCAGCGAAGAGCTTACCCAGCAAACCTTCTCCCAACCTCACACAACCTCAGGGAGGCCTCCCGATGGCCAGACGTACCTTCTGTTCTGTAACCCCAAGGTGGAGAAGCGGGGTGGGGGAGGAAATGACCTTGGCAGGGTGGTGGTGGTTGTTCCCAGAGAGCCACGCTCCCTCCTGCCATTGCTGTTCTTGTTAAAAGGCACTCGGAGCTCTGCACTCGGGGGGTTACTCTTGGTCATAAATATGTGCGCAAGACTGACCATCTCACCTGCAGAGAAATGCCTGTCTTGAAACACACTGAGCCAAATCATGCTGAGCAACTGGAGACATCCCAAACCCCCCTGAATAAATCCCATTGCTGCAATAAAGTGAAATATTTTGCAGTTTGATTTTTGTCTCTGTTTCTCTGCAGAACGAACGGGAGCAGATCATGACTACAAACGTCTGGCTGAACCAGGTAACCAAACCCACAGAGACGTGTCCTTGCAAACCACAAATGCTTTCACTCCACGGAGTGATTGCGCTGTTAGTGCTGCCCTGGGTACTCCCAACACCACTGTGCAATTCTTCCCTTAGGAGTGGATTGATTACCGCCTGGCCTGGAAGCCCTCGGACTATGAAGGGATAAATAAGCTGAGAATACCTGCAAAACACATCTGGTTGCCAGACATTGTGCTTTACAATAAGTAAGTAAAACTTGCGTAGTTTATGAACAAAATTTTAACCAAATAACAAGCATCAGAAAGTAGGTTTGCTAAAATTCTAGAGCTAAGTTTTGTAACTTTTAGATGGTATCAGCTGTATCTGACTGGGTACTGTACTGGCCTCAAAGATTATTTCAGTTGCTGACAATTTTGTTTTGCTTTTGTTTGAGTCTCTACCAAAGCCCTGAAGTGGGTGGTATAAATTTTATGAGCGGGAAAAAATCTACAATTTATACTTTCATGATACTTTGAAAGCCAGTCAATTCACAAACGCGTGATGATTTATGAATATATACAGATGGGAAACCCAGGAAGTTTATATATAACTGAGTTAAGTCCTTGGAATCCTCCTACTGGAAATCAGATTTGATGAACACTTGAAACTAGTGTATTAGTCACAAAATAATTCAGCCAGTGGATTAGGATGTATTCTGCCTGCTCAGAGCTTGTTCTAGTAAATTGTGCCCCTGCCCTCTGCTTCTTTTTGCTACTCCCCAGGTGATACCATTTAATGATTTGTAAGAATAGTTCTAAAAGGTTTCTTAAATGTACGGGAACAAGCCTCACCACCCTGGATTTTTACACCAGTACAAAGCTTCAAGTCAAAATTTCAGACACAGGGGAACCCCCTGTAACTTACTGCTTCTGCAGCAGAGCTTCACAGGTCCCAGTCAGTGCCAGGGACAACACGAGGCACATCCCCACGGCCACAGCTCTGCCCACGTGTGTCCTGCGCCCAGCACTGTGTCCCACGGCTGGGCAGGGACAGTCGGCACAAACCCCAACACCTGCTCAGCCCAGGGCTGTGCCCAGCACACCGTAGGGCAGGGTGGTGCTGCCAGCTCAGGGAGCCACAGGCACGTGAGTAGAAAGGCACTATTCATTTATTTATCAAAAATTGCTATTCTATTGGCAATGATCTAAAGACTATTTATTTATCAAAAATTGCTGTTCTATTGGAAAAGATCTAACGACCCAAATATGCTGCAGCCACTCACTTCTGCACCTGGTAGTTCCACTGCCTGCATGAATTATCCACGGGGGTCTCAGCTCCGTGCCAGGCACTCAGAGCCTCTCCAAGGGGAGCCCTTTCCAGATCCAAAGGGTACTGATCTGCAGAACTGCCCCGCTTGTGCCAAGCCTTGGATACTTGTAGCACTTTCCTGCTTAGAAAAAAAAAATCAGCCTTAGCGCTGAAATAAATTTATTTTCCATGGTATCTTGTCAGCAAACAAGGACACAACCTCAGGGTACTTCCTAGGTTAAACAGCCCGAAGCTGTTTGCCCAGAAAGCTTGGGCAGGAGAAGATACTGACCCCTGGCTGATAATGACCTTCTCCTTGAATTAGAGGGCCCATCGTAACACAGAAGAGTCCCCTGGTGGAGGCTCAGCCGTTGGAAGAGAGACAAAGCTGAGATTATTTGTAGGCACTAAGAACCCTGTGGCTTGTCTGTTCTGGTTTTGTAATGAACGAACATTAACTGGAGTGATGTAATAAATTATAAACCATATAATTACATTTCCTCTGCGTACACTCTCTCTGCATTTCTAACTAATGATGCTCATCCTTATTTCCTTGTCCCAGCCATTTAGGAGTGTGCTCTGCTCCTGGCAGTGCCTGTGCTCCAGGGCAAACGGGCCTCTGTTTTCAGGTGGGGTGAGCTCATTTTCACTCAGCCTTCAGAGATGCAGTGAGCTGCAGTTACTTTAACCAACACTGACACCATACTTTGATTTCTTTGGGTGAAACAGAGGTGTACATTTATTACTTAATAATAATTCTATAAAGAGCTGTCCTGTTTTGAGCTGTGTCATCCCTCTTAGCGTTCTGTTCTCTCTCTCCTTTGTCTCTGCCCGTTCCTCAGCGCGGACGGCACGTACGAGGTTTCTCTGTACACAAACGCCATTGTCAAGAACAACGGCAGCATTCGCTGGCTGCCCCCAGCCATCTACAAGAGTGCCTGCAAGATCGAGGTCAAGCATTTCCCCTTCGACCAACAGAACTGCACCCTGAAGTTCCGCTCGTGGACTTACGACCACACCGAGATCGACATGGTGCTTAAAACCTCCATGGCAAGCATGGACGACTTCACGCCAAGCGGGGAGTGGGACATTGTGGCACTGCCAGGAAGAAGGACTTTAAACCCTCTGGACCCCAGTTATGTCGATGTGACGTATGACTTCATTATTAAAAGGAAGCCTCTATTTTATACCATCAACCTTATCATCCCCTGTGTGCTAATTACATCCTTAGCCATCCTGGTATTCTACTTGCCTTCAGACTGTGGTGAAAAAATGACCTTATGCATATCTGTGTTGCTTGCCTTGACTGTGTTCTTGCTGCTGATCTCCAAAATTGTCCCTCCAACATCTCTAGATGTTCCACTGATTGGGAAGTATCTCATGTTCACCATGGTACTAGTGACCTTCTCAATAGTCACCAGTGTCTGTGTACTCAACGTCCACCACAGGTCTCCAAGTACTCACACGATGCCCCCTTGGGTGAAGCTGGTGTTCCTCGAGAAGCTCCCAGCCTACCTGTTCATGAAGCGTCCAGGAAACAATCCTCCACGGCAAAAGCCGTGCCACTGCAAAAAGGCAAAGGCAGAGCACCCGTGTGTGGAGCCAGCCGACTTCTACAAGAACTCCACCTATTTTTTGAACACAGCCCCTGCCAAAAAATACGACATGAAAGTCTCTGAGACACTTGACAATGTCAGCAGTCATCGAGATTTTAGGTTAAGAACAGGCACAAAATTCTCTCCTGAAGTCCAAGAAGCAATTGATGGAGTCAGTTTTATAGCAGAGCACATGAAAAGTGATGACAACGACCAGAGTGTAAGTAAAAATGAGATATCATCCCCATCTGTCCCAACCTCATCTCCTGTCCTCCTCTGTAACATGTTCCTCCTCAGAAAGCATATTTGAATTCTCATCTTTTTAGAGAGATTCTAGATACACCTTAAAAGAGGAAATCATTTGTGCCATTAAAGAACTTAATGAAGAGCAATTTGGTAACTGCAAATACTCTTCTGATGTCACATGGCTATTTCTACAAAGAGAGTTTATTGATTGCCCACTAAGCCATGAGACCCCCTTGAAAAAAGCTGTGTTGTCACATTCAAGTAGTGCTTGGCAGGGGAGGAAAATGATTTTCAGTTCCAGATTAGAAAAAGGATGTTTTTCTCCATTCTATTCAGTAAGACTCTGGTTCAACACACGGCTAGGCCAAGTTGACCAGAAACAAAGCCCCTGCAGCTCCAGATGACTGGGCACAGTAGGATTGAGTAGAATTGGTAGAAGGGCTTTGCAAACACCCTCTCTGGGCTAAGACACCTCTCTATATATATGGCCAACACAACGGGTAGGGTTAAAAACCTGGTGCCAGCAGAGCTGACACTTTTCATTTGAGTTAAATCAGACTTGCTGGTTATGGGAAGGACTTGACCCAGGACACATTTAAGCAGTGCTGCTGCTGCCCTCTTCTCTTGGCCTGCTCACAGGCCACCGGTGAGAGCACTAGGGCTGATACAATACCTGTGAATCAGGCTTGGAAAACTCAGGAGGTTCCTAGTTTTGTTCAGACAGGCACCCATGGCTGGGAAAAACCCTCTTCATACCCCGCAGTGTCCTCTCTCTGACCCAGACCCCAGTCAGACTCCAGGCTCTGTTCCTGTTGGGCTCCCCCTCCCTCAAACAAGAAGATTAAATAAAGTCTGGTGTCTGATCTTGCAGAGGTCCCTTGAGGATCATGCTGCCGAGCAGTTCATGTTTTCTATTAGCTGAGATTACTGTCAATACAAATAAAGAAGTTCAGTTATTATCATTAGACCTGAGCTTGTAATGCTGAAGCTGACTGAACAGGAACAGATCTCACAGAGCAGGAAAAAGTCTTCTAATAGCTCAGAAATTCATCCAAGAATGTGTCGCACACTAAAGGCTCTACAAAGCTTCCACTTGATATTAAGAACAATTTTCAAGGCTATTTCATGAATTAAAATTTTCTTTAACGTTTTTCACATTGGGTCCTCCAATGCTACATGCCATTTTTCTAGATTCATAACTTTATTCTCTGCTTTCTCCCTCCATCACCACGGTCTGAGAACAACTGATAACATTTATATCGTCTGATTTCAGAAGTGTTCAACTCCCATTAGCAGCAGGTGGAGATTAAAACTGTGCACTGAAGGAAAAATATGTAATGTTCTGATAGAAAACATGAGGCAAATGACAGACACGGTGAAGTCATTGATGTGAGGACGTCCCACATGTAACTAGAATCAATGACAGAGGAAGAAATATTCCTGAGATGCAAATTGAGGTTGATATATTCCCCCTTTACAATAATAGTCTGTCAGTTGCTTCAGTTTGAGACAGAATCTAAGGCCAATACTTTCACAGACAACACAAGCAAGGCAAAAAGGGGTTTTAATAAAAGCAACAGTATTAATATGCATTAAAATCCTTGATTAAGATGGCTGCTGATAAGAAAAGGACTCTGAAGCTAATCTTGTTTAACAGCAGCGAACACCATCTATTTTTGCCCACTGAGATTAATAGCATCTGCAAACTAAAATTAAAGAAAAAAAATTCCTTAATTGGATTATCCTGTGGGCCCTTCAGGACTGGCTTCCACCAGGCACCCATGCTAAGTACCTAATGCATCCAAGAAAGCTACCAAATATTCCCTGTATTTTTCTCCACTGCTCAGAATGGTTGTAAAACAAAAATCCTTTACCAAACTGAAAGTCAGTTTATCCCCTGAACCTTGAGATTTGCTTCCTTTTATTTTCATAAGCAAAAACTCGACATTAGCAAGAGGAAGACCAAAAGAATATGACAAACTGCTAATATCTTTAATTGGCTTTTTCTTCCAGGTCATTGAAGATTGGAAATATGTTGCCATGGTAGTGGACAGGCTGTTTCTCTGGATATTTGTCCTTGTTTGTGTCCTGGGGACTGTTGGATTATTTCTGCAACCTCTTTTTCAAAACCACACGGCTGCCACGAGCCCTTAATTGTCATTTAAAATTGTCAATATTTACACAAACATTGGGTCTCATTCTACTCTCAGTTCCCCTCTGTTAAATCCAGAGATGCCAAGTGAGTTGAACTTACATCCTTTAGTGCAGGGAAAAGGAAAATAGAACTTGACTTACTGTGACCAGAAAAAAAAACCCCAAACAAATAGAAATCTGACTATTTTTCCAATGAGTCTAGTACTTCTGGTGATATCTTGGCCCTTTTTACAATTATTTGAAGTCTGAACATCACAGAGAAAGGCTTTTACTGTACGACATGCCATCCTGGCATATAATAATAACAATAACAATAGTTATTATTGTTATTATAAATACATTGCCCTGGAAAGGATACTTTCTTTCTTTAGAATACTGTAATTTTCCTGTTACAAAGAAGATATTGCCGTGAGATTTATTTCCTTCAAATACATCAAAACAATTTGCATCTGATTTATAAAGAGCTTTACAAGTGGGTTTGATACCTAAACCTGAACTGAGAAACGAAAACATGCTTCTGAGGTAACCACTGCGAGGTTCCTCACCTTGCAAGCTCTGACAGTGGGTCAAGCAACAAAGGCCAAATTAATGTATATAAACAAACATGTATATAATATTCTGTTCATTGATGAAATATAAATAAAACACCAGCTTTTCCTTTATATAGATTTGGTCCTCAAATATTCCCACAACTTTTACAGCTCATGTGTCTGGGGCTGAGAGCACAGGAAAGCAACTGGGGCAGAGAACTGTGAAAGGCAACAAGAATGAGAAGACACCCGAGAACACACAGACCTCTGTGTTATCCTGGGGAGATTTTCATGTGAATTTAAGTATAATCCTCAACAAATTAGCTGGGAAAGCACATAAGGCATGAAGAGTCTCAAAGTCTTTGGGAAAGGCCAGGTCAAGGCCCCAGAGCCCTGTCACAGGACGGTGCCACCACAGTCTGTCCCAGGGAACCTTCAAAAGGAGAAGAGGGCTCCTGGCTCAGCTTTGCCTTGGGTGTTGTCCAGCACAGAACAATTGTGCCACCATGATAAGCACAACTAATGACTGGTGAGAAAACTGCTACAATCCTCTCCTGCCTTGGAGGGGATTTGAGGCTCCCCTGTCCCAGGGGACAACCAGCCAACACCTAAACCTGCGTTCTTCAACAAGCCACACGTGAGGGCAGTTCCAGCTCTATTTGATGTCATCACAACTGAGCTACGTCTCCTGCTGGATCACCATTCCCAGTCAGCTCCAGATAACTACATGGATTCAGACATTCCAAAAGAGCTCCATCCACACCTTTCCAACAGTTCAGAGCAGTGGGAGCACATCCCTTCCCTCCCAGCCCGTGGCTGAACCCCCTGCACCGCTGGCACATGCACCTTCAACCCACCTGGAAGGGCTCTCCCGAGGGCCTGAGCACTCCAGCATGGCCCAGCAGCCTGGCAATAGGGTGGGAAAGTGTCAGGAGCGGGGTGGGTGAGGCTCTCTGGAGACAGAAGAAGGAAGGGTTGTCACACTGTCACCATTCCCCTTTCTCTGAGCACTGTCCATCACAGACAGGGCAGGAAGGGGACAGGTAACTGTAGGACAGCCCTGTGGGTGCAGGAACACCCAGCGAGGTGCCACATCCTGCTGTCACACAGGGGACAGTGCCCTGGCCAGCCCTCCAGACATGAACTATTGTGGACATGCCCGTGGTGCCTGGTGGGTGAGGTGAAACTTCGACGGGTCAAACCTGCTTTCCCCTCCTTAAATGTTTCCTTCTCCTTTTCAGACCTAGAGAGCAGAGCTCTCGCTCTGCAGGCGAGTGACCCAGCAGCTGGGAGGTGAGATGGGACACTGGCAGCCCCGGGGACAGAGGGGTGCCCAACTCAGGGGCAGAGGGTGTCCTGCCCGGGGAACAGAGGGGTGCCCACCCTGGGGACAGAGGGTGCCCACCCCGGGGGACAGACGGGTGCCCTCCCTGGGGACAGAGGGTGCCCACCCCGGGGGACAGAGGGTGCCCACCCCGGGGGACAGAGGGGTGCCCACCCCGGGGGACAGAGGGGTGCCCACCCCGGGGGACAGAGGGGTGCCCACCCCGGGGGACAGAGGGGTGCTCACCCCGGGCAGGAGCCGCTCCGGTGCAGGGTTATATCACAGCACAGGCGCACGCACCGCCCCAGCCGCCGAAGAGCTTTGTGCGCTCCCGGAGGAGCCGCGGGGCCGCCGGAGCAGCCGCCAGCGCCGTGCACTCAGTGCAAGGGTGAAGCCCCTTGAAGTACCGGGATAACCCCGAGCAGCGAGGCTGGGAGAGGCAGCGCAGACTCAGCGCCGTGAGAGGCCGCTCAGCGTCCTGCGGGCCACGGGGGGACTCACCCACCCCGCGGCCGGGTCAGACACAGCCCCTGCAGCCCCAGCGCCGCGGGCCCTGCGCACAGCAGAGCCCACCTGCCCTTTGGGCTCTGTCCCACCCTCACCCCACGCCAAACATGCCCCTTCTCCCTCCTGTCCTCCCCCTCGCTGCCTGAAATGAGGCCCCGCTGCTCCCACCGCAGGGTTGGCTCCTCTCTAAGAGCAGAGAGGACTGAGAAGGCTCGGCTTTGTGAGAGCAGCCGGGTCAGCCCAGCTACCCTCAGCCTTCAGCCCAACCACCCTCAGCCTTCAGCTGAACTATCCCCAGCCTTCAGCCCAACTACCTTCAGCCTTCTGCAGAAATATTCCCAGCCTTCAGCTCAACCACCCTCAGCCTTCAGCTGAATTATCCTCAGCCTTCAGCCCAACCACCCTCAGCCTTCAGCCCAACTCTCTTCAGCCCAACCACCCTCAGCCTTCAGCTGAATTATCCCCAGCCTTCAGCCCAATTATCCCCATCCTTCAGCCCAGCCATCCTCAGCCTTCAGCCCAACCATCTTCAGCGGAATTATCCCCAGCCTTCAGCTGAATTATCCTCAGCTTTCAACCCAACTCTCGCCAGCCTTCAGCTGAATTATCCCCAGCCTTCAGCCCAACTCTCCCCAGCCTTCAGCTGAATTATCCTCAGCTTTCAACCCAACTCTCGCCAGCCTTCAGCTGAATTATCCTCAGCGCACACCGAAGTTTCAGACAGGATTTGGCAGCTCACACGGAGCGCAGGCAGATGAAGGGCTCAGACCTGACAAACCCAGCCAAAGCCTTCCGCGGGCACAGCGTTGGCCCCGGGGAGATCCCTGCGGGATGTGCAGCTCCTCGGCCGGGAAACGCCTGGCTCTGGTGCTTCCCATGCCCTGTCACCGCCTCGCTCCTTTCTGATCACCAGTGACACAGTGTCATCTTTCCTAGTTAATGTTCTCGGAAAGCACCACTGTATTTTTAACATTCCCAGAAATAACTTCAGAACGAAAAAATTTCACCCGAAGTCCTAAAATTCTGGAAGATCTAACACCCTAAAACTGTGCTTTCGAATTGGCAAATGCTAATTTTTCCTAATCCTCAGCAGCTCCACCCACATAATACGTAGAACTGTTCCCAGTTTAACTTGTCAAAGAATTACAGGGTTTTCTGGTAAAATTTCAAAAATAAAATATTTCTGAAGATAAGGAAACATCCAAAAGGTCATCTTGCAGGCAAATATGAATGTGATAACATCCCAGTTCATCAAACAAAACAAAATTCAAGACTTCCACTCTTCAGGGGTCTTACCATAATACTTTTCATTAAAAAAAAGTGGGCTTTCCAAATGTTAAAATCGTTTTCCAGTGGCAGTGTGCAACCAGCTTGCCTCCTACCAGTGAGGAAAAGCCTCCGCTGGCTCCCTCTCCATTCCCTACCATTACAGATGTCACAGAATATTCTGAGTTGGAAGGGACCCATGAGGATCACCGAGTCCAACTCTTACAGGATTCACAAAACTCTTTAATCCTCACCAATCCTGCCTTTCATAAGAACATGCAGACGTGCCACCACCACCACACACATGTACCACCTGCATCCAGGTGAGTTTATTTGGGATGGTTTCTGCACCCTTGAACAAAACCAGGAACAACCCTTTTAAAAGAGGGAACATCAATACCCCAGGCAAAAGTGAGAAAATGTTCTTTTCTTCATTACCTGAGTTATGGTTTGATCTCAACAAATCTTAACAAAGCAGAACACCTCTAATAACAGCATGTTTATTAAGAAGCAAAGCTGTATAGTTTGTTACTGCAGATCTTCCTGGGTAGATCAGCTTCCCCCTACCCACACCAATTCTTCTTTATGTAGTTCTGCAATGCAGTCATAGGGACCTGTTCTTATCACATCACTCTCCCTTCGCCACAAAATTAATCCTACCACAATCCTGAGCTGATTTCATCAGGACCTCCAGCAGGGGATGTTGGAAACAGAATACTTGGGCCATACAAACACCACTGAAAATTTCAGTAACTAGGCAGATTAAGCTAAAGTACCTGTATCTCTTGATGTAACAGCTCTTTGATTCCTCTGCAGATCAGATGGTTACAAATTATCCAGGTCAAGCACTGACTTTTGGGGAACAGGGCTTTATGGTATTACCTTTGAAGCTTTAACTCGTTTCTGGTTGGGATTAAAAGGAACAATCAGAAATCTCAGTTATAATGCTGCTTAGAGCAAGGAGGAAGAAAGGAAAAATGTTGAGTCTCAACATCCTGGAAAGCAAAGACAAAAGTATCCACAAAGGGTTAAGCAGAAAGACGAAGCAGTCGAGTTCTCTGGGGAAAAAAAAAAAACTAAAACAAACAAAAAGAAAGAAAGAGAGAAAGAAAATCAAATGGACAGTAAAGTCTATTTCCTCCAAGCTAATAGAATTACAGAAATTATCATAAGAGCATGTGTCTGGGGACGGAGTGAGTGATGCTCTGAGAGACAGGGCTAACAGGATAAACAAGCTCAGTGCCAGGAGCTGAACCCAGCCTGGTGCTCTTTCTCCCAGTGTTACCTCTTAACACAGAGCAAAGGGGTCACTGTTTATCCCTCCCCACCGCAGGGAGTGAAGCACCTACTGATGCAGCTCCTGACCCATAGGTTCTAAAAACGAGGGTGGAATCCCATATGTTTCTGATCCCCTCCCTCCCTCCACACAGATGTGTGCAACAACCACTGCACAAGCCTTGCATCTCCTGGTCCTCCAAGGGATGGAGGGGACACAAAAGGTGACAGAAGCTCACAAGGAAGCTGATGAGCACCTGGAGACTGAGTCACTCTGTAAATCATGGTTTCATGGCTGCACGTCAAACACAACTCCCCATTCTTCCCAGTGGCCTTCCCCGTGAACAATAAGGTTTTGTGGGATCAAGCTGGGATCCTGTGCTCTTATTCCTCTTCTCAAATTTCACCTTTCTAATCAACAAAAGTAGGAATGGCCTAAAGACAGTTATTCTCATGGGTTTGATCAAGTTGGATACTCCATTCGGAGCCCTGGCTCTTGCCAGATCCCCTCTGCTATGTTTACCACCCCGGGCTTAGATCCTGTCAACAGTTGTACATGCCTGTAAATACTCCTGGGAGCAGCACATCCTATTTTGACAGTCAAGCAACCAGCACATGCGCCTGTGAGACGAGACACAGGCAGGAAAAAAACCTCAACATTAACAGCATAATTGCAAGTTCAGGTCCCAAGATCTCAGTTCACTGCTAAATCAGGCATCCCTAATGTCAATATTCATTTCGGCACAATTCAATTACAAGGGTTTTCATTAATTAAACTTCCCTTAGCAGATCGTTGTGAGCTTCTGGTAGAGAAGGATTCTGTAGAGCAGCTGACAGGCAAAATCTTCAGCGCTGTCAGACCGCCAGGCTCATTTATGCACCATTTTAAGGACTCTTGCCCATTATCCTTGCCGGAAGACCACTCTTTGCCTACAATCACATCTGTTTTCCCTGCAATCCCCTAGCCGTTTGCAGGGCTCGGGCAGTCCGGGCGGCTGGAAGGGGGCGGCACAGCGGACGCGCCGGGAGCTCAGCGCGCAGCGCCGCTCGCGGGGCAGCCCCGCCGGCCGCCGCTCCGGGCATTTCACGCATCGCAGGAGCGGAGCTCCCTCTCGCCGCGCTCACACGGCCCTGGCAGCTCCGCTCGCCTTCCGCAGCCCCTGCCGACAGGCAGCGATTCGTGGCACCATGCAGGGCACGCACGCACTCCTGCTCACCGCCGCTCTCTGCTCTCTCTGCCGAGGTGAGTGAGCCTTCGTTTGTCATTCTTTGTTGGCGAAGGGGTTGGGGGGCTCGAAAATGCGAACAGGAGATGGCTTTGGCGCCGATTGTTTTTAAGAAGCTCCCTCCAATCTAAGGGATAAATCCTAGTACAGCTCTTCTTGTTACACAGTTTGTTGTTCGGTGGGTGGTTTTTTTTAAACTTTATTCCTATGAAGTGTTTAAGTAGCCCTGATTGCAGATGCCAAATAGGACACACAAAGCCATTTTAACTTTCAGGAAAAGCGCCTTACACGTAAAGGTGTGGGTTCACATATTGCAAAGAAGACCACAAGAAAGCGATGTTAAATAGCCTCGAATATGAGCTGCAAACAGCACATCTTCTCCCTGCAGATATGGAAAGCACCAAAATATTCAAATAAAAACCCCCACATTAGTGCACTTCTCTAGAGACAGTGGATGCTGGATTTAACTAGTGCTAGTGACACGTAAAAAGGCTGGCAATCTGGGATTGACTATAATAAGAGTTGTTAAGATCTAGCTTTGAAATTATTTGTCTAAAAGATTTGGGAGTATTTATTCCAGGAAATCTTCATATGAGAGATAGGAGATATCAATAAATAATATGGACAAGACCAGCAATTAATTTTTTAGTTAGCAAGTTGGCTTGAACGATTCCACTAATCTGAAAACAAAATTGCCCTCCAAGTGAACAAGAGAAGGGGAAAGCGTTAAAAACCAACCAATCAACACCAAAACCAACCAAGTAAGCTTTTAGTTGAGTAGTTTCACATAAGGGGAACCCTTTTGTCTTAGGGAGAGGGGAGGTCTCACAAAGATTGGAAAGGAACATCTGTTTTGTGTAACACTTCAGCTCAGACACCTGCAGGTACTTCTGCCTCCCACCTCTTTCTCTGCTGAAAAACAACTGGGAAAAAAAACCCCTCCCATGTCCTTGCAAACCTGCAGGTTCATATTTGTGTTTTGTAGGAATTGTTGAACATGTTCAACAGACTTCAGTTCATGCCTCTGCCAAATTTGCCTAGTGCCATCCATTAATGACAAAGCAGGCCTTTCAGCTGGAGTGCATAGGGATGTGTTGTCCAGAACAGAGTTTAAGAGTTAGTTCTCTAAAAATAAAAGACCACTGGCTTTTAAATAGCATCAGGATGGTTATTGCCTAATGAGTTCAATAATAAAAAGGTAGTGTAAAACACAGGCTCTCACACCTCATCCTGAAACAGTTAAAGTACCTTGACTTTTAAGAATTTCAGTTTGCAGGTTTTTTTATTGGCCTCAGATTACCATGAACTGCAGTTATGACTGGCAAAAGGACAAATAAAAACTACTTAGAGTAATAAATGGATAATTAGCACACTTCTTTGAATGTGATAAAAAGTCTCTGGATATAACAGTTAATCAATTTTTAATCCTTTTTAAATACATTTTAAGAAGCAGGCTGTTATCCTCGCTATGATCACGCAATCATGACTCAGGATGGAAAGCAGATTTATCCTGTCCTGGGAATCCTCCTATTGCAAAATGCTCTGACCCTTCACAAGTGGCCTGGTCTGTTGGGTTGCACATTCCTCTTCTTGTGCAGCCTCGCCAGGTCCAGGGGACTGGGCCTGTGAAGGGAAAGGGCTTTTGTACCTCCAGGTCTTCGGTAACACCCTGAAATTAATTTTTTAAACTCACTGGCAGAGATGTGTGTGAGAAGCCCCCGTTGTGGGTTTTCACTGCTTTTCTTCTCCCAGCCCAAGCCAACGGCACCCACGGCACAGCACTGCCCGCTTGGGCAAGGCTTGGGCTGTGCCAGGCACGGGGGATGCTGAGTGGGTGGTACCGGGGTTGGTACTGAAGGGTCAATACCGGGGGGGTCGGTAGCAGGGTCAGTACTGGGGTTGGTACTGGGGGTTGGTACCGAGGGGTTGGTACCAGGGTCAGTACCGGGGGTTGGTACCAGAGGGTCAGTACTGGGGGTTGGTACTGAAGGGTCAATACCGGGGGGTCGGTAGCAGGGTCAGTACCGGGGTCAGTACTGGGGGGTCAGTACTGGGGGGTCAATACCAGGGGGTTGGTACCTGAGGGGTCAGTACTGGAGTCGGTACCAGGGTCAGTACTGGGGGTTGGTACTGAGGGGTCAATACCAGTAGGTCTGCACCAGGGGTTGGTACCCGAAGGGTCAGTACTGGAGTCCGTACCAGGGCCAGTACCAAGGTCGATACCGGGGGTCAATACCAACGTCTCTGCTCCGCTGTTCACCCCGTGCCCTCCGCAGGCTGCGGCGGCTCCGAGGCCGAGCACCGGCTCTACGCGGCGCTCTTCGAGAGCTACAACCAGTTCGTGCGCCCCGTGAAGAACGTGTCGGACCCGGTCATCATCCAGTTCGAGGTGTCCATGTCCCAGCTGGTGAAGGTGGTGAGTGCCGAGCCCCGCCCGGCTCCACGGCGGGCCCGGCGCCGTTCCCGACACGCGTGTCTCTTGCAGGACGAGGTCAACCAGATCATGGAAACCAACCTGTGGCTGAAGCACGTGAGTGGAGCGGGGGCCGCCCGGACGGCCCCGACCCACCGGGGGAGCGCTCCCCGCTCCGGGGCGGCATTCCTGGGGCGGCATTCCCGGGGCAGGATCCCAGGGTGGCATTCCCAGGGCAGGATCTCACGTCGGCATTCCGGGGCTCCCCCCGCTCCCCGCCCGGCCCCGTTCCCGGCGCGCTGCTGCCCCCCAGCGGCCACCGGGAGGGGGTGACGGGAGCGGAGCGGCGGGGACGGGCGGGGACGGGCCGGGACGGGATAGGGAGGGACGGGACGGGATGGGATGGGACAGTAGTGGAGCAGCGGGGACGGGAAGGGACGGGACGGGATGGGAGTGGAGCAGCGGGGACGGGAAGGGAAGGGACGGGAGCAGAGCAGCGCTGCTGCACTCGTGGGAGTCGCTAAACCCAACACTTGCTCCGAAGGCTCCCAAAGGCGCTGCCCTGGCAGACACCGACGCAGCGGAGGCACCTCGGCACGGATGTCCCGCGCAGCAGCACTTGGTGCTGGTTTAGCTCCCAGAAAGAATGAACAAACAAAAAAGGGTTTTTAGGGATTAAAAATGCAGGTACTCGCTGTTGCAGTCAGCTTAACAGCCGACTTAGTTCCCACTTTCAGCTTGATATTCGGCTCTATTAAAGCGGGGTTTAAGGAGCCCAAAGGCTCTCTAACTGAGCAGTGACACCCTGCAGCTCTCCCTGACCCACACGCCCAGGGTCCCTCGCCCGATGCTCACACCGACCACCACAGGCTCCACAAATTTGTTTTCTCCATCTCACAGATACCTGGCTTTTTGAGACTGAAGTTATTATTAAAGTCCTGCATTCTTTGATAAGAGAGAGCCTTATTCCTTCTTTCACTTTGTTTCAACTACTGAGTGGATGTCCCTGGGACAGTCACACATATTGAAGTCACATCTAGGTATGACCAACAAGGTCATATCTAGGCCCATCCAAAATCTGCTTATGAACAAACACCACCCATATGTGTCTGTTAAAGAAACATCAAAACACCGTGTATCCAAAACAAAATAACCCTAGAAAAGAAATGACAGCACTTGGTTCGGGTCTAGTCCACCGAATTTCAGTTTCTTCACAAACCTAACATAGACTAATTTCTTCCATAATTAGATCTGGAATGATTACAAGCTTCGGTGGAATCCAGCGGACTATGGAGGTGCTGAATTCATCCGAGTGCCATCTGGCCAGATCTGGAAGCCAGATATTGTTTTATATAACAAGTAAGACTCTTGTGTATTTATCTCCCTCATGCAGGAAGAAGAGGGGTGATGTTACCAATTTAAAAAACAAACAGCAGCAATTTCCCCTGAATGAAGTGAAAAACCTGCTTTTCAGCACACCTGTGTCCCCACCCCCCTGCAGTCCTCACTTCCATGCCAGCTCCATCAGCAGCACTGGGCAGGAGCCAGCTCTAACCTGGAGCTGCACGTGGGCAAACCAAAGTGAACTTGGCTTTTTTCCTTTGCAAGCCCCCACTTTTGCTGTTATTTGTATCACTGTCTGCCAGAGGAGGTGGCAAGAATTCCCTTAGACTGGAAAATACTTGTCTGTCAGTCAGACCCTTAACTGAAAAAAATGCGACTTCTAGCTTTTTAGCAATTACCTTCACATTTTGACACCTTTACATTAACATGTTGACATATAAAAGCCATACTTTAGATGTCAGTCTCTGAGACTGTGAGGAGCCAAACCATAACTAAATGGCTCTCCCTGCTCTGTATGGAGGTTCCCAGGGAGGTGGACTCAGCTACACAGATCCAGCACCGAGGTCTATGGATCAACAGTGATGATGTTCCTTTTCTAACAGTGGTCTTAAAACTTTAAATTATCTTTTTTGTTTTACTTTTTCACATAAACAACTAGAATTGTCACATGGATCATGTAAGATAGCAAAGTGGGACTTAAAAAATCCCTCTTAACAAATACACTCCTTATGCAAAGATGCACCTCAACCCTAATCCCTCTTTCCACAGTAACTACCTGCACTGTCCACAGAAGAGGTAGGAATACAATAATACAGGTATCCTCTTTTCAGCACTTGGGTTCTGATGTGCTTGATTGATCTAGAATAGAATAAAATAGTTCAATTAGAAGGGACCTACAACACTTATCTAGTTCAACTGCCATTTGGAATATTGATTGCACTGAGCCATGTTATTAATAAGTGGGAATATTCCCTTTCAACTCCTCCCTGGTAAATTTATACAGCTGTTTGTTTTCAGTTTCACTATGGAAATTTATGGTAGTCACTGGCTCAGTCCTACACATGCAATTCAGCTCCAAGTCAAAAAGTAACTGCTGACTTTCTCAAAAGAGAATGTTAATGTATATGATCTGAATGTATGAAACTACCTGGAATAGATCAATCTAATTTGTGTCATTTTTGTTTGTTTTACAGTGCAGTTGGGGATTTCCAGGTTGATGACAAGACAAAGGCCCTATTAAAATACACGGGTGATGTGACCTGGATACCTCCAGCTATATTTAAAAGCTCATGTAAAATAGATGTAACCTACTTCCCATTCGATTATCAGAACTGCACCATGAAGTTTGGTTCCTGGTCTTACGATAAAGCCAAAATTGACTTAGTTTTAATTGGCTCCACAATGAATCTGAAAGATTACTGGGAGAGCGGAGAATGGGCCATAATTAAAGCTCCTGGGTATAAACACGACATCAAATACAACTGCTGTGAAGAGATATACCCAGATATCACATATTCTCTTTACATTAGGCGTTTACCTTTATTTTACACTATCAACATGATTATTCCTTGCCTGCTGATTTCTTTTCTGACTGTATTAGTTTTCTATTTGCCCTCAGACTGCGGTGAGAAGGTGACACTCTGCATATCAGTCCTTCTGTCTTTAACAGTGTTCCTTCTCGTTATCACAGAAACCATACCGTCTACTTCCCTGGTAATTCCCCTTATTGGGGAATACCTCCTTTTCACCATGATATTTGTAACTCTGTCAATTGTCATTACAGTATTTGTACTGAACGTGCACTACAGAACACCCAAGACACACACAATGCCCGTGTGGGTGAGAACCATTTTCTTGAACTTACTTCCCAGAATCATGTTCATGACAAGGCCTGCCAGTGATGAAGAGAACAATCAGAAGCCAAAGCCGCTTTTCACTTCGGAGTTTTCAAACTTGAATTGCTTCAACAGTTCTGAAACCAAATGCTGCAAAGATGGCTTTGTGTGTCAAGACATGGCATGCAGCTGCTGCCAGTACCAACGCACCAAGTTCTCGGATTTCAGTGGCAACCTCACTAGAAGTTCAAGCTCTGAGTCTGTAGATCCTATGCTTTCCTTTTCAGTTCTGTCCCCAGAAATGAGAGATGCTATTGAAAGTGTGAAATACATTGCAGAAAATATGAAAATGCAGAATGAAGCAAAAGAGGTAAGAACATACTTTACTATTACTTGAACTGCAGATACCTTTTGCCATTAGAGTGTTTTGTAAGAAAAAGAGAGCTCAAATATACAAACAAACAATCAAATCCCACAAAACAACAGATACCATTATCTCACACGAGTAAATTACCCAAGGTGTATTACAAATGTATGCGGTTTTGAATTGCTATAATTGGGGAGCAGCTCTGTTGCACAACATTCTCTTTACTGACAATATGAATAGAGTGAGGTTTGTTAAGGTTACCATTGCTACGGGAACATGCCAGAGCATCCATCCTACCAGAGCTGAAGTTAGGATTTTCCAAGTCAAAATCTTAATAGTGGAATTTGCTGCCTCCATGGCCTTTGGCAAGTTACATTCTCCCTCCCACAGCTTACCATCAACAACAAAAACATGAGTAAATGTCCCTCGTAGTGATGATATTGTTCATTCTGTTGCTGCTGCAGAATCAAGTGCTGTAGCTAAATAAGGCAACTGCTGCAAGACAGGGATGAGTATCTTTCATAAAGCTGCATTTTAATGAAAAAATAAAAAAATTGAAAGCTTTTTCTCTATCACGCTCCTCATACTATGGACAGTAGCCACACCACCACAATTATCGTGGAATTTAAATCCTCTGCAGTAAGGCACTTAACTTTATTCTAACTTAATTTGTACTGAAATCAGAACTTCAGTTAAATTTAGTTGGTACAGAAAATATGGGGTTGTTTTGGGTTTTTAAATCTGGCCTAACAAATAAGTTCTAAGCTAAAAAGCACGGATTTCAAAAATGACAAATGCATTATTCATTTATTAGTGTTCCTGATGAAAAACAAAGTAAAAATTAAAACTGCAATCTCAATAGTAACTAAAATGATTACCCAGTTACTATTAAAATAAACCATATATATTTCAGTGTCACTCTTGGTGTAACACTGTTAAAAAAAAAAAAGCTTGTTAAATCCNAAATCTAGGGCTTTTTGAAACTTGTTTCCCCCTCTACAACAAAGGTACAGAAATGAATTTTACATTACACATGAGAACAATCGAATTTCGGTAGTACATAAGAAAAGTACCAATAATTATATACGTATTAACCTTTGCTTTTTACAGACTGCCTGAAGATCAGTAGGTGCAGTCTCAGTAAAGTTTTCTGGACAAACCTGTTCACCTGAGAATGTGAAGCTTTACACTTTCATTTTTGGCATAGAGGGGTTTTATCTCGAGTCCAGTGTCTTGGTAAAAAACTTTTTGTATTTGAAGTAGCAACTTTTGGCTTTGCCACAAAGAGCATATTCAAACAAAGCTTCTTCAGGATGAATTCATTTGTCTGTGAAAACAGAGCTGCGTATGCATGAAAGATACCTACATACAGAAAAAACCTGTGCTTCCTACATAAAAGGGCACTAATTGCTAATGCAAGTTATTCACCTAATAAACATGCCAACTTGCATGTTTTGTCTATTTTATTTTTTTTTCAGATTCAGGATGACTGGAAATACGTTGCCATGGTCATCGATCGTATTTTTCTATGGGTTTTCATCCTGGTATGTATTCTAGGAACAGCAGGATTGTTTTTACAACCTTTGATGGCTGGAGATGAAGTGTAAAGATTAAATACTACATTGTGAAATCAAATAAAACTGCCAACCAACTCTGCATTGCCACCCCAGCACCTCATGTCCCTTCCATGTGTCGTAGAATAAGGAACTCTCAACTCTGCTTGACCAAAAAGGCTTTTGTGAAAAATGTGGAAAAATAAATTCTTTTGAACCTTTATGCCACCTAATCCCTGAGTGACATGAGCAACGCTCCACAGCTACTTCTTGCACTAACTGGGGAAGATGGAGGTAGTACGTTAAAGTTTAAAGGAATGATTTAAGAAGGGGTGAATAAATAAATGGAAAATGACATGAATATTTGCAAAGTCAAGACAGGCTGAATGCTTTGGGCTACATTTTCACAAGTCTGATGCCAGCCAAGCCTCTTGAGACTGTGACAGGACCTTCTGGAAGAAGTTTACACCGAGCTCCTTGAATGCTCTCCTGTGGATGGAATGGCTGGGCAAGCCCAAGTACCAAATTGCTGGAATGCAGATGTCACCACCAGTGTAGGAACTGACCCACACAGTGGGAAGAAAGGACTGCGGGCAGGTTTATTACAAAAGGAAAACAAATAGGTAAATAACAGATGATGATAGTGCAGCAGCCATAAGTAAACCCTGTGCATTCCCCCATGTTGTAATGTACGTGAAGACTTGTCAGAAAAAACCCTACTCAAACCTAGTGATGTTTAGAATTGTGTACAAGTAAAACACACACTAAGACAGTCTGGAGGTGGTGCCAAGGACCAAAACACTGACAGGATATTTGGATACAGAGCCATCCTGCTATAGCAAAGGGCTTTATGACAGGGGAAGGCAGGTAGACACAAAATAGTCCTGTAAAGTATGCTAAAATCACTGCTTAGGCATATATATAATCTTTTTTTTTTTAAATCAGTAACTGCAGATTATTTAAGAGCATGAATAAAGAATCCAACAAAATACTGCAATGAGAACATATTTTGCAAAAATATGAACTGTTAGAGAATCAAACCAAACTGAAAACTTTTTGGAAATACAGTGTATTAAGTGGTGTAACATTTAAGAAAATAAAAGAGAATCAAACTGTCGAAAATGGTGGTTTTTTTCATTTATTTTTGCCAAGTACCAAATCCCTAGATAAGGTACCATTACCTACAGTTCAATACATTCAATACAATTTACAGGATAAAGGTGCACATTTCTGAGTCTGTTCACATTCTTTTGTTTCAGACATGCCTGATAAGCTGCAGACCCCAAGGATTCCAGTGTCAGATATCTCACCTAAATCTATCATGCTCAAACTGTAGAGGTGACCAAAAGAAATTCATGCATTTGCAAAAAAATTTGACTCCACTGGACAATGTGCTGCAGATCATGACATAATGTGCCAGTCTAGAGACTCCACTTAACAAGGGGAAAGGGAAGAGCTGGAGAGTTAAAAAATAAACATATATCTAATCTACTTGTTTACTTACTTTGCTTTCTGTTCATGTAAAAGTAAGTTTCAGTAATTCAAACCCCAGGAAGACTATAAAAGGAAATTTAGTGTTTGAACAGGAAACAAGCTACCTAAAATATTTATGCAACTTCCACACATAGAAAGTCACTGATGTGTTCTTTAATCTTAGTAATACCAAGAAATTTAAAATCCTTCTATTAATGAATTTAGTCTGATAATCTTTGCTAATTCACCTTTAAATTATGATGGGAATAGAGGGAACATGGATATCCAATGCCAAATGCAATTGTGTAACTGAAGGAGAGTGACTCCCTTTCAATCAGAATTATTTATAAATTATTATTAAAATAAAAAGGCTTGCCTGGCATCATTTCCCCACCTGTGAGCCTTAAAAATCTACACAAAACCAAGAAAATCCTACAGCTTAAAACAATTTGAAATAAATATTCAATTATATATAAGTTATGACATAAGCAATCACAATTATAATCAAACAGGGCTATTCTAAAGGAGATCTGGGGTGGGGGAAAAATACATATCTGTTTTTCAAATTTATAACCACTATAAAAACTTATATTATCGAAGATACCACAATTTACATTCAAACTCCTCATCTAAACATGTTATTATTAATGTGGTAACTTAAGAAAACAAAAAGTTCCCAAAGACTTTCTCTAGCTTGGCATTACTCTACTAGTCCTGCAGGATACAACTATATTATGAACAGCACTGACAAAACATCCATGTAGGAAATTACCCAACTATTTTAGAGTCTTTTCCAGAAATAAACTTTGAAGAAAGGAAGAAAGGTAGCACTGGAATCAATGCAAAGAATGTATTTTAATGGAATAATTGAAAAGTTGCAAGTTCGTTTTCAGCAATCTCAGGAAAAAGAAAGTATGGAAAGCAGAAAGTCCTTGTTGCTTACAGTTTCATGTGGTTTTATAAGCAAGAGAACCTACTCAAGGCAGCTCTTAAGTTTAACAAATGTGTGAAAACTTAACCATCTGTGTTTGGTTCCACAGCATAAAAACTTATAACCTTTCCTTCATAAAGACATTTCCCGAGTTCCTTAAAATTAAAAAATGTAAACCCTGTGCTTAAAAACTTAATTCTGAGAAACATATAAAGACAGGATAATTAACATGGTTGCAACTCACATACTGTATCGAATTCCTCATCAAGGATAAAGAAATCTGAATGTTCCAGCCCTGGTGCAACTTCGGAACTCATTTAATTGTCTTTGCCTTCCTTCCCAAAGCTGATGGAGAGATCCATATACACATGTGCTTTCGGCATTTTAAGGCTTAATACATGTTCATGTTAGCATCATAGAATTAACAAGCTTTAAAATTTGGCAGCAAGTTCCACTGAAAATTTATAGAGGCAAAACATGGCCAAATTGCTCTTTTTAGTTGTATGTTGGAAGTACAGGAAGTTTAACTTGTATTTTTACTATTATTTTAAATTACTCTGTAGAAACTTCATGCTTTTACAACACATTTAAGAGAGCTGATAAAATTCTCCTCTTTATACTATAGTAAATTGCAATAAGCAACTCTAATGTCTAATGTGTAAATAACTGCAAATATTTAATACTCTGTATAACAATTTATATAATAATTTAATACCTGGACTACAGTGATCATCATTAAAAAAAAAAATCCTCCTATTTTGCAGTAGGTGTCAGTGTATACTTTTTTTGATATATCACACATGCAAGTGCTGAGAAGGTTCTTTTAATTCTGACCTGGCTTAGAAGTAACTCAGTAGACTGGTAGTAAGCAGATTGATTTCTATGACTCCTAGGAATGCCATGCTTTACTATAAATCTGATTTTCTGGTTTTGGAATGTTGGGGGTTTTTTTTCCACTCTATCAGAAACATGCCTATGAAGAACGTGCATGGAAACAGAGCTACTACAAAACTCTTTAGAGCCATCTTAGCAGGACACAGCTCCAAGAATATTTTATGCATTTGTACTGCCTATATGTGTAGGTACTATTATACTTGCCCATTTATGAATAACAGGAATGAATAACACAAGTGATCCAATTATTGAAACCAGAAGAAAAGCCCATAAGAACATTCGATCAAGCACCTGAGCAATGTATTTCCAGTCTTCAACAACCTAAAAAATAAAGAGCACAAGAGTTGGTCAGTATGTGCAAGAACAGGTAAAAATACAGCACTGAATCCTGCAATTCTTAAAGCTTTCAAAGTACACTTTTTTTCAACCTTGTCCATTTGATAACCCTCTTTAATAACATTTTTTAATTACAGTCTGAGCTAGAACAGGAACAAGCTTCCCTCTATGAAGACTGGCAAGCTATGTGGACCAATACTAGATTTTAATGCAGAACCAGACCCTGACAAGCACTGAACATCCTCACCTACAGAGAGATGAAACTGGATGCCATTTCCTAACATACTGCAGGATTCATGCCACATGACAGCATACAGTGGGATCCTCAGGCAGGAGCTAGAAACAAAAGTTATTATGGGGAAAAAAAAAAAACAACAAAAAAAATCCTCATCACCTAAACCAACCAAAATAAAACAAAACACTGAATCTCCCAAATTTAAAAAAAATAAAAAAATAAAGAAAATCACAGTACTGAGCAGCTGTTGTGTTACAAACAAATTCTGAAAGCTGTGGAGTCATTGCTGCACAGAATTACACATCAGGGAGAATACTCACTGTGATTTTAAGACTCCTTTTTATAGGATTATTCATATCTATACAGTTTGCAAGTATAGCAGATGTAATTGTGCAAGCAAATTAAAGCCCTGCCAGACAATTGCCTTGGATTTGAACTGGAGCTATTTTCCCAAGCCTAATGCTTCCCATGATCTAAGGCTACAACAGCACCAGCTGTGTAGTGTTTATTAACAACTTCTGCAATTAAAGCTTGCAAATTCCCTGGAACCCAAGGAATAAAACACAAGTGAATCCCCAGTCATCTGTATATTAATTTCTGAGGTTTAGAGTCACAAAACATCACACCTGAAAGCCAAAACACTTATCGCTTCTCCTGTCACTCACAGTCAAATACTCTGCCAAAGAAAGAAAACCAACCACTATTTACAGGAAATTATGTACTTAATAGCAAACTGTTCTATTTCTGTTGTTCACACAATGCAGAGCTAGTAGATGTTGCTTTAACGGCACAGCAGATACACTTATTAAAAATCTAGGCCAGATCCCTTGTGACAATGTCAGAATCAAGTCCTGAGAAGGCACATGAGAGGAGTTTGCTTACTCCTTGGCTGGTATGTGAGAACACACTCAGCAACCAGCAACTTCCAAAGAGAGCCTTTTCCATATCAATTGAAATAACCCCAGGCCTTGCCATCAGAAACAGACAGCAGTATTGTAGGACCACACACCAAACCAGCCTGGAAATAACATTTAAGATTCTGGTGTACCAATGGGGCCAGTTTAAAAAGCAAGTAAAGAAAACAGGTTCATAATGCTCTTACCCAAAGAATGTAAACATCCACTAGGGATAGTTCAGGGTGCAAATGCACAAATTGAGAAAAAGCCTTTGACATATTTTGATATAACTTAAAGACAAATAATAATAAGAACAGAAGAGAGCACCTAGAAGTCATCTAGTCCATGTTTGATCTCAGCATCTGGCTAGAGCTGGTATTTAAACTAAGAGCATTAAAATTGTTTTTATTTGGAAACTGAAAGCTGAAAAACATGGCTTGGCAATATTTATTCTGGAAATATAAGGCAAATGAACTGTTCAGATAGCAGTCAAGTGAAAAATACCTTCTCATCTCAGCAGCACTGTAGGGAACAGGTACAGTACATGCTCTTGTGACAGACAAGTGTTTCACAACGTGTAACTAACAACATGAATTGACTTCTAGAAGAAAGCAAAAGACTTTGAAAGAACCCAAGGACTGTACTGTATCAGCCAAATACCCATAAGAATTCTCAGCATTGTACCATTCTTGCACTTCCTTTTATTGGAAATAATTACACAGCTTTCAGTGAAGCACAAAGCCTGGAAATCCATAGCACATCTTTAATGTGCAACTGCACAGTAAACCATTACTTGGTTTTCTACTTTCCACTTGTACAAAATCAGTGTAACAGGACTAAGGCACTCACCTCACGAACTTCATTCTCCTTCATAACGTGTCTTGTGATGTAGCGGATGGAATCCAGAGCTGCTTCCAAGGTGTTCCTAGAGGATTCTGAGCCATTCGTATTTCCCGTTTCCTCCTTCTGAGGAAAGTATCTGTCCACGTGACTTCTCATGCAAAGCAGCTTGGGAAGTTTGTGAAGAAATATCTTGCGAACCCAAGGTGCCATCGCGTTGTGCGTGGACGAGGAGCGATGGTGGATGTTGATGGCAAACACAGTTATTACAATGGACAAGGTCACAAATATCATAGTGAACACCAAGTACTCGCCTATGAGTGGGATAACTTTGGAAGACGATGGAATAATTTCTTCAATAACAAGAAGAAAAACAGTCAAGGAGACCAGTACTGAAGTGCAAAGTGAAATTTTTTCGCCTTCATTTGAAGGAAGATAGAAGACAAGGACGGTTAGAAACGAAAGCCCAATGCAAGGAATAATGAGAAACAAGGTGTAAAAAAGTGGCAAACGTCTGATTATAAAGGAATATGTAACAAAAGGATACCAGCAGCATCCATCAGTCCTGTTTCCTTTGCTCCCTGTTGCAGTCACTATTTCCCATTCTCCGTTATCAAAAAAATCCCTTTTGTCAACATCATAATCTTCAAGAATGAGATCAACCTGTGAGCCATCGTATGTCCAGGACCCAAATTTCATCGAGCAGTTTTGGAGGTCAAAGGGGAAGAAGGTTACATCAATAGTACAAGAACTTTTATAGTTTGCCGGTGGAGTCCAAGCAATGGTGCCATCATATTTTACCACAGTTTTTGTAGATGTTCCCTCAAAACGTCCATCTGCACTGAAAGAAGAGAGTAATTGCAATTACAATGGGGGTCTGAGGGGTGTGTGTAAATAGGCAAATATGCTCTGTTATTGTCATTTCAGCTCTATCTCTTATCTCCCTTGATAGCCAAAATTTTGTCTTCATAGTCTTTTTTTTTTTGTTGTTAGATCTGAATCTCACATAGGTAAGCAGCTTTGGAAGAGTGAAGAGTATTTTTAAGTCATGAAAAAGTTTGTGCAACTTTCTGTGATCCAAATGAGTTTTGAAATGACTGTAAAAACCCTGACCTCTAACAGCATGACCCAACTCCGGCATTTCTATTAGTAATGCAGCACAAGTACTTTTAAATCAGACCCAATGATAATTATCAAAGAAAAAAAGTCATGAAACAGGTAAAATAATACTAGTGTGCCACATCCAAACTTGAATTTACAATTACTGAAACAACTTCTTATTCTGACTTGACAAGTCAGGAAAAATAAAGCATTGTACATGCACCTGAATTGAGCAGAGAGGTTAATTATAAAGGTATTGCTTCTGATATCTGTTGATTTTCAAAAGAAAAAAAATCCAAACAACCCCAAACCAACACAATCCCTCCCTTACACTTGAGTGTACTTAATTTTAATTCCATGTTGAATGTGACTTACAACAGCATAAATTAGTTGCTTCCCTGCCATCACTCTACACTATTTGTACCCATTACTGTGCAGGACATTGTCTTCTAATGAAGAAAAGAGTTTACACATGAAGAAATGGAAATAAACTTTTTAAAGGGACAAGAAATTTCAAACAGAAGCAAAGCAAAACTTTTAGCATTTAACATGGCAACAAAGTCCACCTGCATTCAGAGGCAAATTGTTTCACACCTTCTTAGCTCTACTAAACACACACACACACGTCTATCCAATGAGCCCCCTAGAACCAGGTTGGACAGAAAAGTTAGAAAATAAATGCATTTTCTATGAAAAGATTCAAATCTTACTTGTCATACAGCACGATATCTGGAATCCAAATAGAATCTGATGGGACACGAATAGATGTTATTCCAGCATAGTCTTCAGGATTCCACCTTAATTTTACATCTATCCATTCCTGGGGACATGTGAGATGTAAAAATCATTGTTATTGGGAAGTGGATTTAAGCAGGGCAACACCAGACGAAAACAGATAACAAGGCAATTCAAAACAATCAAACTGGCTTCTAAAATGTGTATAAAACTATTGATTTGCTGAACAGACATGTAGTTACCTCACTCAGTATTCGTTTTCTGTTATAAGAGCCACTTGACAGTATTTCTGTGCAGAGCTTGAGATATGAAGGTCCTTTTTCAGAGCACGTATACATAAGCAAAGGCTATTATAACATAATTCAATTGTATAAATTAAATTTGAAAAAAGCTTGCTCTGAATAAATACCAAACACTGGAAATTAATCAGAAGCAATTTAGACATTTTCATCATACAAAAAAATCCCACATCATAATGCAACTCTTAAAAGGCAGTTATTCCTATTTCTACCAGCAACACTAGAAACAGCACCATTAAAAGCACAGTAGTATTTTGGTAACTTTATACTTGAACTACAAGCACAAGAGGAAGAATTTAAGTTTCTAAGAAGTCACCATCAAACAGAATTTTAAGAACATATACAGGTCAGTTCTTATTTTATTTAAAGTGGTTCGACCGCAGGAAGATCTGTAGAAACCATTTAAGAGAGCACAAAATGTTATCATCAACACATTGTCATTTCATATTTGCTGAGTAGCCTCAAAGTTTTCCTGAAAATAAAAACTTGGCCTGAAATTACAGTTACTGGAAAAGAAGGGAATGGGAATCAACTGGAGAAAAACAAAACAAAGCAAAATAAATATAACCAACCTAACAGAAAGGAAGCAGCCCAAACAAAA
>VWZG01003057.1:578218-622563 GCA_013396735.1 Grallaria varia
CCCGGGCCGCGGCACCGCCACCCGCCCGTGTCCGGGGAGCTCGGGGAGCTCCGAGCGCCCTGCCCTGCCCTGCCCTCCGCCGGTGTCCGGGGGGGTCCGAGCGCCCTGCCCTGCCCTCCCGCCTGTCCGGCCCCTCACCGAAGCCTTACCCCCGCGCAGGGCTCCGGGCTGGGCGAGCGGCGGCGCGCAGAGGCCGGTGGTGAGGAGGAGGACGGCGAGGAGGGGCCTCGCACCGCGCTCGGCCATGGCTGGGGCACGGCCCCCGCTGCCTGCGAGCCCCGCGGCNTCCCGGCCCCGCTGGCACACACACAGCGCCGGCCGCCGCGCCCCGGGCTGAGCGGAGCCGGTGCGGCCACAGGAGCATCCCGGGCCGACTAGAGCCGCTCCCGGAGCCGGTGCGGTCACAGGAGCATCCCCGGAGCCGCTCCCCGGCAGGTGCCGCCTCAGGAGCATCCCCGGGCCGCCCGGAGCCGCTCCCGGAGCCGGTGCGGTCACAGGAGCATCCCCGGAGCCTCTCCCCCCTCAGTAGCATCTCCAGAGCCGCTCCCGGAGCCGATGTGGCCACAGGAGCCCCCCGGAGCCGCTCCCGGAGCCGAAGTGGCCACAGGAGCCCCCCGGAGCCGTTCCCGGAGCCGAAGTGGCCACAGGAGCCCCCCGGAGCCGTTCCCGGAGGCGGTGTGGCCGCAGGAGCATC
Organism: Grallaria varia; assembly: GCA_013396735.1. NCBI lineage: Eukaryota > Metazoa > Chordata > Aves > Passeriformes > Formicariidae > Grallaria > Grallaria varia. Next base: position 578,913 of record VWZG01003057.1, read on the forward strand.
CCCGGGCCGACCAGAACCGGTGCGGCCGCAGGAGCAGCCCCGGCAGGTGCGCGCTGAGCGGGCCCGGCCCCGCAAATAACCCCGGGGAGCACCCACGGCTCCCACACCCTGCGCGAGGGAGGGTGTCATTTAAGTGACTCCCTTCGGAAAAAAAACACCCCAAAAAACGAAACTAACTTTTACTTTTCATTCCATATGAAACACTCTGTAGGTCTTTCTTTCTTCCTTTCCTTTCCTTTCCTTTCCTTTCCTTTCCTTTCCTTTCCTTTCCTTTCCTTTCCTTTCCTTTCCTTTCCTTTCCTTTCCTTTCCTTTCCTTTTTTCCTCCTTTCTTTCCTTTCTACCTTTCCTTTCTTTCCTCTCTTTCTCTCTTGCTTCCTCTCTTTCTCTCTCTCTTTCTTTCTTTCTCTCTTTCTCTAAATTTTCAAATCACTAGGATTTTTCACATTTTCGAAATCAGAATACTTTGGCATTTTTAACCAAAAATAGGTAAACTGATGCAAGCTACCAAGACACAGGATATTTGCATCTTTAAGTATATTACATACATAACATATGTAATAAATACTCTGCACAAAACACTCACCTTTGTTTCTGTATCAGATAAATAAAATCTGCTACAAAAGGTAACTTTCAAGGCACAAACTGTGAAATTCAATTAATAATATACCCTAAATTATCCCAATGGAAATGCACAGTGTACACACTGCCACAGAAAATAGAAGCAGCTGGCATTAAAATATTTTTTACACCTAAGACATTGTTTAATATTTTACAGAGAGAAAAGATTTGGAAAGAAGGGCTAAATGGCTTTATAATGTTAATCGGCTGCTGCATGAAAAGTGCTAGGTACCATATTCCACAGGAAAATGGTCCTTATTTAACTCCATTTCAGCAACTTTATACCTTTTTAAAACGAGCATTACCCAGAGTGGCAATTTCATGAAGCATGCTGTCCATTGTCAAAAATTCTTTTATATTGATTGTCCACTTTACAGAAAAATTATGCACCTTCCTGTGTAAACTGCGAGTCTTCTCAGCGACCAAAACAGAGAACCGGAGCGTTTTAATCTCTTTCTTAGTTTTTTCAACTCGTGTTTTTCTGTATGATCTTACCCTGCAGCCGTGTTTGGGTTGTGCATCTCTGTGCAAGATATCCTGCAGCCTGGACAAGCACCCGAAAAACGCTGCTTGCACAGCAGTTCCTTCCAGCACACTGCCAGTGACAGGCTGTATTGATCCGAGGGCTCTGCAGCAAAGGTGGGCCTTTGATGTATTGAGGATCCATTCGTGTGCTGCATGTCCTGCACAGCAAGGTGTGTATGTGTTAAAGGATGCAGCGTGACTCTTGTTTTGAGATGCTCAGTGTGTATGCAGTGGCTAACCCAAGATTTTAGAGTAAATAAAAAATATATATTTTAGCCCAAAACAGGGCATACCCTCTCCCTATTTTTTTTTTTGGGTTTTTTTTTTTTTTTTTTTTGGTGGTGGGTTTGTTTTGTGACACCAGAGTTCTAGTATTTCCTGAGCACTCCAAAAATTACTTGGCAGTATCTGTACTGAAATTGCAACTCTGTAGTTTTTGATGACAGCTGGTTCATCACTGCACTGCACCTGGTGTTCCCAACACAAGGTTATCGTGTAAAATCTGCATTTCTGTCAGCAGTGTGTGTGCACTGCAGTAAATGCATTTCAGAGCCTTAATCTCTCACCAACAGGGTTGAACATAGCTGCCACTTGAACATGCAGGACACAGCAAACTGCTTTTCTTACGTAACTCTGGATTTGTGTGCAGCTGGGTCCTAACTAGGCAAAACAGATGCTGCAAGATATAAAAGGATTAAACTGTCTGGGTTACATGCCCAATGTTTTGCTAAATATTTCATGTAGCATCATCTGGCACATGTTAATTATGTTGCATTGTTACTGTTTTAGAAAATAGTGGTTATAAATAAGCAGCTGGTTTTTTCTGCTGCTTTGAGCTTGGAGCAAAATGTGAATAATAACACCGGCATGTTAAGTTTAATATTTGTCATTAAGTGAAAGCCTAAACAATTACATGAGTAATGGTGTCTTTCAAAAGGCCCTTGTCAGCAGGAGGCGACATCTGAAGGTCCACACCAAAGTATGCTCTGAGAATCTGCAGTAAATCGGCTGATGGCAGCTTTTGCTGTGCACTGAAGAATAGTTTAACTGGAAAGCCAAATGCCAAATTAAACACAGATAAAAATAGCAAGCTGCTCAGCTCTCCTTGTAAGATCAGAAATACTCTAAAAACTTTGTGAAGCTTGATTTTCTCCAGATTAAAGCCAGTGAAGATCGAGTTACTTCAGTGGTTTTCATATTGCGATAGAAATAACCACAATTAAAACTTGAAAATGAGGATGGCTTTTACTACTGAAGAACTGTAATGGAAAATATTCTTTAAAGACAATCAAGGACATTTAAGTAAGTCCTAGAATCTCATCTAGTCTGAAGCCACACAATTTTCTCTCGTGTACGAAGCACCTGAGTGCATTAACTTCTTGGGCATAGGTGTCTTGCATACACTTAGCTCTGTTATCAGTGTATCACATACAGTCCTGTGGCCTCTGAAACCATTAATCTGAACACCTTGCAATCATTCTTTTGTTCATTCTCACAACACAGTGAAGAAATATTGTCCCTAATTTTAAGGTTACTAACAGAAAGAATAAATAATTACCTTGGAAATCCACAGCAAACCAGAAGTGGCTGTCAAATTTAACATCAGAAGTTTTTCATCTTAATTTGGGTGCCTTTGTCACTAACAAGTAAAATATTTAGATGAAGAGGGAAGCACACCTAAAGGAGGTCATATAAGAAGCAGTCTTAGAAGTCAATTTGACTTTATTTGAACAGAATACAGTCACCCAGAAAACAAGCTAACTCTGCTTTTAAACACTGATGGATGCAAGAGACAGCACAGGTATTACTGGAGAAGCAGGAGTTTCATTACCTCTTAAACTACTTAGAAGAACAAACCACATTACAATTTCTTAGGACAATCTATTTGTGAATATTTGCATATTTGTCCTAACAAGTTCTACCATGCAGTCAAGGGAGATAAAAGCTATCCAGTTTTTAAGTTTACAAGCATCATATTATGCAAACAGTTTCGAAAATACTTTTACCTAATTTGAAAAATCTGTCACCTTCCACAGCACCACACGAAATTCTGGTGTTAAAATAACGTTAAAGCCACAGCCATAGTTATATATTTTAAATACTTATGTAATACACTGTAAACTCTACGTAAACACTACGCACACCAGAAAAACATAAAAAGAACAGGAAGGTCATTTTGATTAGCAAAGATACATCAAATGTATCGCCAGAATCATTTTTCTGTTCTTATGATTTATCCCCAAACCACTCCCACAAAAGGCACAGATGGTGGTCATTTTTTTTTAGGTTTTTTTTCAACACACACAGCCAGAATCAACACAATAGGCCAGTGCAGTCAAACACTGCTCTTATCTCTAGGAAGAACAGGTAAGGAACTTGCAAGGATGCCTCAGGAAGATTCTATTCATGAAAGATCCCCAGCATCTGCTTATTGCCCTAGGCTCAAATGCAGAAAAAAGTCAGAAATTAAATTTTGTTCAGGAGAACTTTGCTATCCATCTTGGACATGAGTGCCAGTTGGAGTTACTTGCCTCTTCCAAGGCAGTACTGAGGCTCAGCTCACAATCAGCTATTAATGGCACTCAGGAGAGATGACTTTTTTTAAAAAATAAATTTGTAATTACTGTTCAAAGATTATACTCATGAAGTACTTGACAATACTTTTACTCTGGGTAAACAAAATCTTTAAATAAATAGCTCTTTTAAAATGTAGTGTAATTACACAACTTAACACAATGCTTCAATACATATTGAAAATCCCAACTTTATTATTACAGTATCTAAAAAGTTCTCCTTTACCAGTAAATGATGCAGTGTTTGGCAAAGAAATGCTATTGGTAATTCTTTAAACCAAGATATGAACATATGAATTATCCCCTTTTTGTTAGAAAAAGATGTATTTAAGAAAAAATATTTTAGTAAGTCTATATCCTAAGCTATCTAATAATACTTACACTACTACTCTAAACAAACTGTCTTGTATGATCTATATACATTGATGAACACAAGCTCAGATGCTCTCGTGGTTTCCCCAAAGACAGAAAGCATTGCTGGAGCCGATCACCTTTTGTTGCAAGTAAGCTTTGAGAAGTGAGACGAAACTCCATTTTGGCATTGCTGCTTTTAGAGTGTATTCCAAGCATTTGTATACCCATCATCAGTGATCCAGAAATCTGCAAAAGATGCTGATATATTGCACTCATGGTATCAAAAAATAGAAAGATTGAGCACTGGATTTCTACATAAAAAATGCAGCTTGAGGTATTTATACAAACCTTAATAATGGAGACTCTTCCCCACTGCATGTTGTCTGCAACTATTCAGAGGGCTTGTTACATGAAATACCATTGCTATGTTATTCTTTGGAAGACCTACTGTTATACAAGGTGTAAATAAGAGTCAGTCAAACTTTTATTAGCTATTGAATTTAAATATTAACAAGGTGCTGTCTAAGTTCAGTACATAAGACTAAGGCAATTGGCCTGCACCGAGACTTAGAGAATGACCAAGCAGGTCCTGCAGCCCGCAGAGAGCCCATGGCCACCCCTGCTCTCCATGCAGAGGCTGCCAGGGTGCAGGACACCTCCACAAGCTGCAGCACAGACACCTCAAGGCAGATTCCTCCCCTCTGTTTCAACAGTGACTCTCACAGCAATGAGCTCAAAAATGGGTTTAGTGGAGATCAAGGGTAATTTCTAGCCATGTTGACGAAGTACATTTTAGTCAAGAACGTCTGGGATGCATTTAAAACAACAAAAGATTGCATGGATTCACTCAGTCTCTTTAAGCAATCCTGCACACATCAGATACCCTTTGGGGTAAAAGCCCAACCAACCAAACCAACCAACCAACCAACCAACCAACCAAGCTACAAGACCGATACAATCCAGGGTGGGCACAAAGGGGCTCAAAGGGATCCACCAGTATAACAGTTGGAGATTCAGCAAGTAAGGCCTCACCTTTAAGCAAGTCACTCGAACTTTTCACTTGGCTTTGGTATCTGAAAGGCTGCACAATCATTTTCAGTAACTTGTTTTCATTTCCTCTACTTTTCAGAAGAGATTTTTGACAATCAGAAAATTACACTTTCTTGCATTCAGTATAGGGGCAAGCTGGACAAAAGGTGTTATGATTTCTAATTCATGCACAAATATGATTTCTCAGGGGGTTAACGGGTTATTTTTTCAGACTGTTGTGCCAGAAAAAGGAACCAAATTCTGGGGAAGTATCAGCAATACTAAACTAAACATAAAACATCTCAGTTTCCTGTCAGGATAAAATGTGAAATAATCAACATGGCCTAAAATAATGCACTCTTTATTTACCTATTTGTATTTTGACAAGATTGATCAACATTTTCACATGGCCTTTGTAAAATGTCTTTCTAGTTTGTGTGAATACAGCTCGTGTTGTATGACAAATTTCTTAGAAAATGCATGCACTGGTGAAGGCTATGATAAACTGAACACATTTGCTACAGGGCATTTTTAAAACACTACTGCTTGCAAGACCATCAGTTTGACAGAGCCTGTTACAGAACAAAATAGGCCAGAACTAAAACTTGGCATGCCAGCACACTTTAATTCTGCATTTGTGAAATGACTTTTCAAACTATGGAGCTCTTTTCACTACCTTAAAAGGAAAGCCCACACATACACACAAAATCCTAACAATTCTAACACCATATTTGCTCTTTACCAACTAGCATATACCTTGTTTTAATGATTTAAAGTGAATAAATTCCTCAAGGTTGTGCATATCCAGGCATTACTGAGGAAATAAAGACACCCATCACTATTCTTCTTAAATTTTATTCCATAATAAAAAATAGAAGATGAAAGAAATAGAGTGTTCAAGAATTAAAGCAATTATTGGTCAATGTAAGGAGCAGTAAACTAATTATCTAAATGATAAGGACCTGGTTCATCAAAAGTAATTCTGGGTCCTCCGTGGCGTAGTTGTAGGCTTCTACGAGACAGAAATCCAGATTATCTTTTCCTGAAGCAGGTCCTTTATTATCTATAGAACACTTGATTTCATATTCTATTTATCCTTCTCTTTTTGTTCTTTTTCCTTCTTTTCACGTTCAGCTTTTGCTTCCTCCTCCTCATGTTGCTTAATCAATTGTTCCACCTCCTTTTGTTTCAGAACCCTTATCACTGTCTTTCCGTTCTCTCTTGTCAGTGTTGCAATTTCAACTGAAACACATGGAACAGACAGGGCGTTACATTTTGTCCTTTAGGCAGAGCATCATCAGAAGGGCGAGGTTGGGGATTACAAGTGACAAGGGAGCAGAAGGCTCCTGTCCTGCCCCAGCCTGACTGCAGGCAGCCAGCAGCACAGCAGTGCACAGCATCACGGCAACACCTCTCCAGCAACTCTCCTCCCAGACACACACTCATTTGCTTACTGCTGCATTTTTGGCACGACAAGAGATCAAACAATCCACATCTAGAGCCCATGCGTTCAACTACGTTTCCTTTCTTAAGGCACAGGGTGTCACTGCATAGCTCACCTTTCTCTGCAGAGAGCTTGCTCACATCCATGGTTTTGTTAAGAACCTTGATGGCTAATGCCAGGGCAGTCTTTAAGGTCATTTCTCCTTCTTTGTAGTCCTGTTTTAGCATTGACACAGCTGCCTGTAAATTTCACAGAAATTAAAATGGTATCTTTGGGCAGTCAACCAAACAGTTGGGTTTTTTTGCCAGATAATATATACATAAGTAACATTATATACATAAGTAACAGCAGCATTTCTACAATTACCTGTAAATCTGTTCTGCACTAGTAATCAACAAGTCAGTTTAATTAGTACAGTGCATTTTACACTTTTTTCCTTGTTTTCTGAGAAGAAAAAACCCAGAACTTACAGCGCTATTGTTCCCAATGCATGTAGCTTTCCACCCTCCATAATTTCCACTCGGATCACTCTGATACAGCTGAAATCCATAATGCTTATCCCAGCCAATATAGAGCAATGAAACACCAAAAGGACGTTTTCCTGTTGAAAAGAAGGCTATTAGCAATCTAAATTTAGTAACGAGATTGGACATGAGTGACAATCATTTTCTTTGATTTCTTTTTTCTATCTATTCCTGTGAACTAGGATTTAACAGACAGTTCTGCACTTCTGTTGCTTGAGATAAGCATGCCAGCATTTCTTCCTAAGTCATGGGGCAGGGGGCAGCAGAGGTTTATTCCATTTAACCACAAGAGCAGCTCATTTCTGTCTCCACAAATCGTAATTTATCATCTCAGGACTTTAAATCGAAATTTAGTATTTGAAGTATGTAGCTTAGCTGTCAAAGCATTTAACAGTGTCAAAAGCCAAGTACATAAAAATTCTTTCATACTACCTACATGCAAAACAGAAAATCATCAGTTCACCCACTAAGGAACAATATAACATCATTTTCTAACGCGTTGGTCGACACACAGAAATAGTACTTTTTGAAGTGTTACAATATTGATAACCCCTGCATACAGCCTTGTTTTTGATTCATTGTGCCATTCTGCTGGGTGGGCCCAAAATGTTGAAAGGTTGCCTATCAAACAATTCTCTGCTGGTCTTGTGAAAGTGTTCATTAAACACAAGAGCACTCAAAGCATTCTATGCAATTGGCTGGCATCTCAGCCATCAATTTCCCAATCAATAAAAAGTAGCACCTTCAGCAGCAAAGCAGTAACCATGACTACCCACTCCCCACTTACATTAACTATTGTTTTTTTCAGTGTAACTTGCTAAGAGAAGAATTCAGTAGAACTGCCCAGGGATCCATATTATGTAAGAGAATTGTTCCGTAGACATTTAATAACACAATGACTCATCACACTTCATTACCTCCAAACTGTGTATAAGCCTGCTTGATATCACATAGTGCTGTTACTAGTTGTTCACAAGGAATGGGCTCTTGATATTGTAACAAATACCTAATATCAGAGAGGAAAAAAACAGTTTTCAAAACTTGTTTAGCTGACAGTATCCTGTACCTTATTTAAGAGGAAACAAGTTCCTGAGTTAGAGCCTCTTTGATGGAGCTGTTTTATTTCAGTCTACTTCTGATCTACTAAACGCATGTTCATTTTGATTTAGTACACAGAGAACTGAACTGACTGGGCAGGCAAGTGAAACCATGTTAACTCCTGGCAGACCTACCTCTGTGCTATCAGTCTCAGCTCATTTGTTAGAACATTGGCATCTGAAGTTATTCCTGCAACGCTGCAAGCCATGTCCCTGCAATGGAAGCACAAATCGATTGAATTCCTATCAGTCTCCAACAACAGTCACGTCTTCATCCAGGGGTCCAAGCAGAACACCTTCTGTCGGGCTTTTCTGACCAAAACTACATAGGTGCCATATAAAACAGCCTCATCAGCTCCTGCCTTTAGGGTACACCAAAAATATTCATAACCATTTCCTGAGAGCAGAGGGGCACAGCAAGGGTGAGCGAGTCAGTGTGTCAGTTATGCTTATAGTTCTGAGAAGAGTCAAAGATGATCAAGTCCTGGGTGGCTTTACAAGAGCCATTAGGTACATGACATCAGGTCAGGAAGCTACCTGACATGGCACACCAGAGCACAGAAGGAGCCACACAGATGTGACAGGCCTTTAGTGGGAGTTGCTGGCTGACACATGGCATCTGTGTAAGTGAAACTCAGTGATCTTGATACGAGCCTAAGAAAAATAAGCACTTCACATCCTTGACTGTTTTGTTAGCTCTTGATTTAAGAGCTCTTCATCCCAATCTGATGTTGCTACAAAGCTTTCCTTACCCAAAAATGATTTGTGAAATTAGGAATTTCCCAGAAGATGGAAGGGCTGTTCTAGGGACTGTTCCAGTGCACTGTTACACTGTCTCCTTGAAAATCCAGTGCTTCCTACCACTCTAGCTGCTTTCATTATCAACACAGAATGGGAGGCTGACAGGATGAAAAACTACTTGTGTTTCATTTGCATCTTCCAGCAAGGATGAAGCTCTACCTCCCGTACACACAAGAAAGCATAATCAGTAATACTCTGTGCTCTGACATCACAAATTTAATTTCCAGAGAGCTAAAATGGAAGTTGTAATAGAGAGATGGATTATCTCTGCTACAATTGTGGCAAAGAAGCCTAAGACACCCAATTATCTTGTTCTCTCAAGTCACCAAAGAAAAACAAAAAATTTAGAAGAGGATACTGGGCTGAAATAGCATGGTGATGCCTGTGTTCATTCTCCACTCTGCCCCTCAATGGTACTTCGCAAACCAGAATTCCTAATTTTCTTAACTGCTGCAATACCATTACCTCGTATGGCGCAGTACCAACAAACAGGCTATTCCACCTACAAAGTTCTCCTAGAGATAAAAACCAACAAACCAGCAATACTTCTACTTTAGAAGGAGAACTACTGAAGCGAGCAATGGCAAAACAGTAATACTTGTCTAGAACACCAAACAAAAAGAGTTAACACTTCAAATTAAATAAAACCAGGTTATGTGCTGATCAGTTTTGCTACTAACAACATCACCGGACATTTGATCATCACTTCAACTTACTCGTTAAGTTTGTATATCTTCTCTGAGAAAAACACTTCATCGAGCAGCTTGTGGATGTTGCGTCTCTCTGCTGCCAGCAGAACTCCATCGTTTGCCAGAATCCCCAGGCAAGTGCCCGCGTGTCCGATGGCTTCCATGGCATACTCAACCTGGTACAGGCGGCCTAGGAAAGGATTTAAATTAATAATGTCACAAAATAACACTGAATGACGCCAAATACACAAGGTGGCTTAAATTTGCAAGAATCTGACAGATGCTCAACCTACTCTTGTTTTTCAGTCTATTTCCAGGTGACAGTAAATTAATAAGTTGAAAAGGAGGAAAGAGTCAAAGAAGGAAAATCAAAAAACAAGGAAAATACCCTTTATTTAAACAATATCTAAAGAAGACTCTGCTGCAAGTAGAATGAGCCAAAATAGATTTTTAATAATCAAAGAAAATATGGGATACTGAACTTTTCAAGTCCTCCCATCTAATAGGAAAATATGGTGTGTACATACTTGTTTCAGCATGTGCAAGAATAACAAGGAGAGGCAGGGCTAGGATATAACCAGCAGGATACTGTCCAGTCTTGGGGGACAGTGACAAAATCCAACCATATCAAATAAGAGATAAATGGTTATTTCAAAAATGTGACAGGTGATATTACTCACTAATAGAGCAAGGTCTCATTATTGCTTCAATTAGACTGAATATGGAAGTGTCCACCTCAGACCCTTGGTGTCCTTACAGAACTGGGGGCCACTTTTAGTGGGTAGATGTGATTTCTGTAACTCATACACAGGTGGAACCACGCTATGAACAACCAACCTTCGTGCAAGTAAGAAGACGGACAGACCAGTCAAGAGTTTATTCAAAAGTGTGAGGTTAAAAAATACCTTCTGGAGAAAATATGGTAGTTCTGGAGTCGTATCTTCGAGACTGTAAAAAGCAATAGCTCGGTAAATATCGACACTCTCCTGTCACCAACCCTTTGTGTCCCCGTGTAACAGACCCAACCCCGGTGAGCGGGGCTGCTCTGACCGCCCGGGCCGTGACTCGGCAGCGCCGCAACCAGCAGAGCCCCGGGGGACGCGGGTCACTCACCATCGTGCCGGGGACACGGGGGACGAGAACCGGGAACGGGAACCGGCACCGAGCCTGCGGGGGAACACGAGGGATGAGAACCGGGACCGGGAACCGGCACTGGCCCTGCGGGGAAACACGAGGGATGAGAACCGGGACCGAGAACACGAGGGATGAGAACCGGCCCCGGGCCTGCGCAGGAACACAAGGGATGTGAACCGGGAACGGGAACACGAGGGGTGTGAACCGGGACCCGGGCCTGCGGGGAAACACAAGGGATGAGAACCGGGAACGGGAACACGAGGGGTGTGAACCGGGACGCGGCCCCGCACGGGAGCACCGCACACGCGAACCAGCTGCAGGTGNCCGAGGCGGAGCCGGCGCCCTTCGCTCCGCCCCGGGGCGGGGCCGGCGCGCACCGCCCGCAGCGTCACGTGTGCGCGCCCTCATGGTCACGTGTGTGATCCCCGGGTTGTCACGTGTGCGCGCTCGCGGGTCACGTGTGCGATCCCCGCATGGTCACGTGTGCAATGCCCGCAGGGTCACGTGTGTGCGCCTGGCGGGGCCACACCCATGGCCGTGAGGGGAGGAGCGGACACACCTGTGAGGGCGGAATGGACATACCTGTGAGGGGAGGAGCGGGCACACCTTTGAGGGGGGAAGGGACACACCTGTGAGGGGAGGAGCGGGCACAGCTGTGAGAGGAGGGAAAGGGGCCACACGTGTGCCCGGTGAGGGAAGGGGCCACACGTGTGCCCATGAGGGAAGGGGCCACATATGTGCCCATGAGGGAAGGGGCCACNGGGGAAACACGAGGGATGAGAACCGGGAACGGGAACACGAGGGGTGTGAACCGGGACGCGGCCCCGCACGGGAGCACCGCACACGCGAACCAGCTGCAGGTGGCGCCGCCGCCCGCCGGGCCCCACGGCCGCACTGCACCGTCATCCTCAGCGCCGCGGAGCGCCGGGCCCTCGCCACCCCCGCGCCGCGCAGGGCCGCCCGCCCTCACTCACGGTGGGCCGGAGAGGAGCGGCAGGGCCGGGCTGGGCCGGCGGGTCCCGTCCCGCGGGCACGAACCGGGCACGGCGGCAGCGCCAGAACCTTCAGCGCCGCCTCGGCAATGGCGGCCGCGCCTGCGCACTGGCTGGACCGGCCGAGGCGGAGCCGGCGCCCTTCGCTCCGCCCCGGGGCGGGGCCGGCGCGCACCGCCCGCAGCGTCACGTGTGCGCGCCCTCATGGGCACGTGTGTGATCCCCGGGTTGTCACGTGTGCGCGCTCGCGGGTCACGTGTGCGATCCCCGCATGGTCACGTGTGCAATGCCCGCAGGGTCACGTGTGTGCGCCTGGCGGGGCCACACCCATGGCCGTGAGGGGAGGAGCGGACACACCTGNGGAATGGACACACCTGTGAGTGAGGGAAGGGGCCACACGTGTGCCCATGAGGGAAGGGGCCACATATGTGCCCATGAGGGAAGGGGCCACACGTGTGCCCATGAGGGAAGGGGCCACATATGTGCCCGTGAGGGAAGGGGCCACACGTGTGCCCATGAGGGAAGGGGCCACACGTGTGCCCATGAGGGAAGGGGCCACATATGTGCCCGTAAGGGAAGGGGCCACACGTGTGCCCGGGGGGAGCGGCGGCGCCGGTTCCCGTTCCCCATTCCCCATTCCCAGTTCCCGCCCAGGCAGCCCAGGCAGTGCCGTGGTTATTGCCTTTATTCCATCCATGTCACCGCCAGCCCCTCAGCAGCCAGAGCCCGGCGGGGCAGGCGTGTGGTGCGTGTATGCCTGGGCAGTCTCAAACCATTTCTTCTCCACCGCTTCCTGGCCCACCTCAAACATGGTCATTAAGTGTTTCCAGCCGGTTTTGGCTGTTATCATGAGGTACTCCTTGTTCTCCGGGTACAGCAGGGCCGTGTGGGCGGCGATGACGAGGGACTGCGCGAACCTCCCGCTCACCAGCAGGAAAAGGGCCCCTCTCTCCTCGGCCGTCAGCGGCACCACGCTCTCGAACCCCGCCAGAACGTGCCCCCCAACGCCCAGAGGGTCTGGGCTCTCAATCATCATGTACATGATGGCTATGGCGACCTCGAACACGTAATACCCATAGCTCATGTCGCTGAAGTCCAGGATGCCAGACACCCTGTACTGAGGGTCCTCCAGGGAAGCAGAACTGGAGTCCACCAGAATGTTGTGGTCATTAAGATCTCCATGATTGATACCTAAACACAGGAGAAATAGAAACAGTATTTAATAATTATTAAAAAGCTGAATTTAACATCCCCCTCCACTTTCTCAGTGAAACAGCTTTGGGAAGATGCATAAATGCTCAAAAACTAACACTCAGCTACAAAACCACACTAGTCCACTGCAGCATCAAGTGCTGCCTTTCACCCCTTTACTGCTCCTCAGAAACTCCACTGCACTGGCAGGTGACCAGACAGCAGCAGGTGGAGGGAGTGTTTCGAGATCTGACTGCTGTCGCACACTGCCTGTGATATATGCTACATGTTTTCCAAACACACACCAGCAGTTTCCAACTATAAAACTGTTCCATGGTCATCATATGAGCTGAGTTCCAGTTGAGATTGAGCACTTGTTTGGGTCTTCATAAAAAGAAGCAGTGTGCTCTCTTTTATTTAGTAAGCTGATACAACAGCATGAAAATCATCACCTTAACTGGAAGCAAACTCATCAGAAAGATCAAGGAACTGACCCTGGCCCTGGACAGCACATTCCTCCTGCCTTACTCTGTGCTGTGTCCATTCAGCACACTATTTGCCCACGTCCAGGCTAGGGAAAAACGAGATTTACTTTTTTGCCCTTTTTTTGCCTTCTCCACAGACCCAAACTCCTGTAAGAATTTTGTGTGTCTCATTTCAACATAATTAAAATGAGAATAAAATACTCACAGGCTCGAAAACTGCTTAGCTTGGGTATCACTTTCCCTTTAAACTGCTCAATAACTTGTTCCACAACTGCACGGTATTTGTTCTGGCCCAAGGCATAAATGTACTGCTCTAGAAGAGGAACATTTGCCAGGTTCCAAATGAACTGCCCTCGATGCAGACTTTTTACTGATGGATGATGGAATTTCTTTGGAAAAAGCATACAATAACATAGGCCATAAGTAAAAATGCTGAGTTTATGATTGAGGGGCTTGATTCAAAGCCCCTGTTAACTTTAGCACATTTCTAATGAGACTCACTGAAAAGCACTGTGACTTGGGCTATTGCTTTTTATCAAGTAAAAGAATAACCTGAAGAATGATTAAGGTGAGTATCTTAACAGCTACATATAACCTGAACGTTGGTTTTTTCCAATGTTTTAGGTACAAAGTATCTTAAGTAATTTGTGACTTAAATAATCTAAAATTGCTGTTGATTTTCCATTGCGTAGATGTAGTGACTTTGATGCCTGGCCAAGGCAGAGTTCCACGCTGGCAGAGCCAAGCCTGCACAGCTGGCACTGCAGAAAGATGTCAGAGCAAAAGGGACACAAAACCTGCCAGCGTGCTGGGAACAGGCACACTCTGTGCTTTTAAAGGTGGCAGCTTCTGGGGACAATCCCCAGGAACAGCTGGTGTGTGAAAACTCCTGAGGACAGAAGTACTTCATGGAGGTACCGACCATGGCTTTATTCTTATGAAAATTTGCCTTTGTACAACCAGGCTTCACTATTTTAAACAAACAATGTCCTTAACTTCTCTCTCAATGGCAAATGGAAAAGGTGGTTAGGAAAGTGACAATCAGAGAGGAAAAGCATCTCTCCCACTGCACACCCCACACACTTATCTCGCACGCCTCAAATGCTTATTAGGGTGGCCTCTGGGCCAGATTTGATCAGTGGGTAGGGCAAATAAAAAAAACTTCCCATGAGAGTAGCTGGCTTCCTCTTAAAAAAAAAAAACAAACCAAAAAGTATGCTTGTAATTAAGGCTCTTCAGGATCGCTAAATGATAGTCAAAATTGGACTGTGTAAGAACAACGAACAAGATCAAGCCTAAACCAAAATCACAATGCAGGATCCCTAATACTGTATAAAGCCCATATTGATAGGAAAAAAGCCACCTGGTGAGCAACCACTGCCACCATCCCAGCACAAATTCCATATAAATGCAATACCAGGTGTGTGAAGGGTGGTAAGTCAGGACGCCTCTTATTGCAAAGCCACAGAAGGTCAGCCACAAACTCATTTGCATTTAGTGGCTGCGAGGCACATCCAAGCCAAAGCAGACACCACCAGAGTAGGGCGTGGAATGCCAGCTGGTGCACAAAACAAAGCATGGCACATTACTTTGCTCTCAAGGTGACAAAGCAAATGAACTGTGTAGAAAAGGCAGGCTGTATTTTCTGGTTTGTAATCAGAAAACTTAATACCTTAATACCTCAGGTTTTATTTTTAGTGTCAA
Source organism: Grallaria varia (assembly GCA_013396735.1). Lineage (NCBI taxonomy): Eukaryota > Metazoa > Chordata > Aves > Passeriformes > Formicariidae > Grallaria > Grallaria varia. The sequence goes on from VWZG01003057.1 coordinate 594,075, forward strand.
TAATATTTTGAAATTTTGACAAGAATTGCTGTAATTTGCTTTCTTTTAAATGGCAAGCCTTGGTAGATGATAATCCATATGTTAAGGGCATGAAGAGCCTTTTCCATCAGAATTTGCTTTCTCATCAACTACTTCCTCCTTGGCAGGATCAGTCACAGGCAGATTTTGAGACTAGCTTGTCTATATAAATTGTTTTAATCCTATTACAATAGTGTGACCAGTTTGCCGGAGGCAACAGTAAGTCATCTTTCCCAATTGAAAAATGGTCTTATAATTTAAGAATGTGGTTAGTAAAGCTAGCAATTCACAATTCATAATTGTCTGAAGATGGCAGTCAGAACATAAGAAGGAAAGGTTAATGAAAGGCAATAAATAGTGAAAGAGTTCTTTTATGTATTAAACTTAATTACTGTCTGACTCATCAGCTTTATTATCCTGTATAATTACAGAGTCAAGCAAGAACTTACTTTGCCATAACATTGAGTGGTAGCAGTGCAAATGAGAAGTGTCACAGATCTCTGCTCACTGACACAGCTGGTACCGTAGAAAAGGAACCAGCTGCTACCAATGTTAAAATGGTCACAGGGTAATGACCAGGAGAAAGTCACCAAGTCAAAAGGAATTCAAAATAATAGATCAGCCAGCTGTGCACTACACAGAAATCCTTTAAAACAAGCTTGGCATGCTTCTATTTTGAGAAACCTAGGGTTCATTCTCCTTATTTGCCAGGTTTGAAACACCAAACAGGTGAGCCTTGCATAAGTAAAAAGAAATCCTTATCTCCCTGTAGGTGGTACAAAAACACACAGCAAGAGTATCACCAATGCCGTGTCCCTAATCAGCGTGGAGGCTGACACTGGAGACATGAGCCAAACTGACACCTGCATTCACCAGCTCATGTTCTGCAGACCAGGAGAGCAGGCAGCAAGCACAAGAGCAAATGCTGAAGAGACATTCATGAAGAAAGAAGTGTGAGGCTGCAGCACAAGGACTCACCTCTGCAAGTGCTTTATCCAGGCTGGCAGCGAGTTTACCAATCTCATACAGGATCTGGGCATTGGTGGCAATCTTTGCCACCGGTGTTCCTGGCAGGTAGGTCAGCAGTCTGACCATGTACTTTGTGTTCCCAGGTCCAGTATCTGACGAGCAAGGACAGAGGCTGTCAGTCACTTCCATATGTGCTACTGAGTATTAGTTAATGCAAGAGGGAAAAAAGGTTTATTTAAGTGTAGGAGTCATTAGATGTAGCTGATAAAACATTTCCTGCAAAGATTGGATTTACCAGAATGTTGTACAATGAGGTGCAAACCCTAACACACTTGCAATCTATGCTGCGTTCCTAGTCCTTGTGCTTGGGACCGGCTCTGCAAACAGCAGCCTTCCTCCAGTGCCCACACACACCCACTGATGGTTGTGCAGCACAACAGGAAGCCTCAGGAACCCCAGATTTTGTATGAAGGTTACAGTGACAGGAAAAGCTAAATGGCAACAATTTTTCGTCCAAGCACTGTCAAAGCAATTTGTTCTGGCTTCATAGATGGGCTAGAACTGTACTTTACACCATTCTGTAGGCAAATAATTTTGAGCATCACTTAGTCAATGAGGGTTGTTTTTTTTTTCTTGTGCATGGATGTGTCAGATAAATGTTTTCTCCAATTCGTTATATTGAAGTGACTTCCTAAGTATTTTCATGGTGTGTTATTGGTCTCTCTGAGTTGCTCTCTTTCTGGTGTTTTAAGTTTGGACTATTATGGCTGGAATATAGGTCACCCGACACAATATCCCCTAATATTTAAACATGAGCCCAGAGTTTCCCTTTAGTATATGCACAGTGTGCCATACACAAGCTACTGCTGAGCTAAGGGGGACAGTGGGGTAGTAAAGGTGCTCGCAACTGCTCACCTCCCGACTCCAAAGACATGATGTCACCATCTTTGGTGAGGTAAGGAGTAGCTGAAGGGAAGCCTTCAGCACTGAGAAATATCATGGCCTGGGTCTGCACTTGGATGAGCTCGGGCTCCTGGCTGTCTTCCGAGTTGGTGATCTTGAGGACATACTCATCAGCACCTTCAGCCCCAGCGCTGCTTCTCAGGACACGCACGTGGAAGTTCTGGTCGTCATAGCTGGGGAGTGGCCTGAGCCAAGACACCTTCAATCCAAACACCCTGTCGACCAATTCAGCGGCTGCCTTCTCACTGAGGGCTGGTTTGGTGGTGGTCTGGGGCCGGCAGTCATTTCCAGAAGACATCATCTCTAGAGAAGCTGGATGATCTGACCTGTACTCTGACATCAGAAGTGGTAATTACTGCAACAAAATGCATTCAGCTACTGGAGAAGAGTTCCCTACGTTTATTAAACAAACAAAGAAAACCCACCAAGCCAGCCCAGCTTTCTTACATCATGGCTCATCAACTCCTTAGGCTGTACCTCCCCCAGAGAAAAGCTCCTAGAGCGATGCACTCCATCTGCTCAGAGCCAGCAGATGTGAAAAGCTTATTAACTACGAGTACTTTAATTAGCTCATTTCTGGTAGTAGACTAACCTCGTATTGTTGATAGGCAGGAATGATTTCTGAAGGGACAAAGTTGCTGAATCCCTGACCAGGAAGTTCTCAATTCACGTCTGCAAAAGAAAAAAACAACCAAGAAATATTCCAGTAGCTCTTAAAGCAGATGAAAGCCTTCAGCCTGGTCACAGCCTCGCAAATCCCCGCGTTAAGAGAGGCAGCACAAGCCTGCACCCGCTCGCCGCCCTCCAGCTGCAGGAACGCCGAGCCTCGGCCCTCGCGGAGAGCAACCCTTGGACCGTGCGGCAGCAGCGCCAACCTTCGCCCAGCGCGGGGGTGCCGAGGGGCTGTGGCCGCCCCCGGGCTCAGCGCCGGGATGGGGCTCCGCTCCCTGCCCCGCACCGCAGCACCGGCCCCGCCGCGCCTCCCCTTCCTGCCGACACAGCGGCCGGGGATGCTCCGGGAGCGGGGCTGCGGCTGCACGGGCGGGACGGGGAGGGGAGGGAGGGCACGGCAGAAAAGAAACACCCAAAAAACCCCCCAACAACAAACCAGCCAAACCCCGCTTTAAAAAGGTGCTCCCACCGCGATCCGGAGAGAGGGGGGTGTCGGTTTGGTTATTGTAGCGATGGACAAAAAACACAGACTCAAACCTTGTCAGGCAAAAGCAAAAGTAAAAGGCAAAAAAGACCTTTGTTCACACAGAGCTTATCTTTTATACTATTTTACTGCTGTCCGTAAGTGTCTCTGCTACCCATCATTGGCTTGGTGTTCTTGCCCATCAGCCTTAGTCCATCTTCTCATAGGTGGACATCACCTCTCCTCATGCTGGCAAATCTCAAAACACACTCTTGTTATTCTTGGTTGTTTCCTTCAATTCCTTCTGCTTTCCCAGGCCTGGCCCAAGGGCACAGGTGGAGTTTTCTGCTGCTTTCCCAGGGCTACAGTGGCATCCTCTCGAGGCAGAAGATGTCCGTGTCCCAGCATTCTTCCATAGGTTATTTCACGTAAATCCTTTTATCAGCACAGCAGATCAACATCTGCCAAATGCTTAGACCAAAGACTATGTAAATAAATAACAAACCTGAGGCATCTTGCTCGGGATGTCCTTTAGACTGTACCCGAGTTCAGACTGAGATCACGTGTCCAGCCCTAGGGAATTTTTGACTTAATGACAAACCTCAAGATTAATGCAGAAATCTCTTCTGAAAATCCTAATGAAAAAAAAAAAGTAATCTACAATAGTTGAGGTCCTGCTATGACAGAATTAGGAAGCTGAATAAAAAGGAATTCAGGAAAGGCATGCTGAAGTTAAAAAAACAAAAACCACACCTCCTTCCCCCCTAAATAAACCAATCCAAATAAAATCTAGATGTTTGTGTTAGGTGGGGTTAAGTAAATCAGTTAAGAATCTCCATTCCCATTATTTCAGTGTTATTTGCAATATTATGGACAAGAAATCGAAAGCATAAATAAAACATATTTCAGAAAAGGGAAACTATTTCCCTGAGAAAGTTTTTTCCACCTTGAATTTCAGGTGCTACTAAAAGTGATTGTCCAGCTATTCTTGGCAGCAATCACAAACCTAAGTTTTTTCAAGAATAAAAGAGCTCTGAGAAATACTTAGGGTTCCCTCTCTTAATTTCTGAGGCTGACTGAATCTTTATCTCATTGGAACAAGATCGATACAGCAGGAAAGCATTCTCACTATGCTTTAAGACTTGCAGAACTATATTCCTCACTGCAAACAACAGTGCACTTTGCAGACCTGTACCTTGCTACTCTTGCCTTAGTTGCCAGAACATCAGACCTATGAACCTTCTGTGCTTCTCTGGCCTGCCCAGTACTGTGGGGGAAGAACACCGTGGGTGTGGGGAAGGCACAGGGTGAAGGCTGTACTGCAGCTGCTCTTAATATCTGTAGAAAGATCAGACATGAATAATTTAGTGTCTCTGTGTTGAATTCAGGTCTAATGTCTCTGCTGAAAGCGAGTCTGCAGAGCTGGGTCAGTGTCAAACGTATCTCCAAACCACTTCTGAGGATCTGGTCATAGCTGTAACCTTGGCCAACAGGTTGCTTTAATACAGGATTCTGTCTCAATTCTAAATCAGACATTATTCTGAAGGGGAAAAAAAAGGTTATTCAAAAACCATTTGATGTAGCATCCAGACTGGTGTCTGGAGCTCATCTGACACAGAGAACATCTTTCTACACCAGCTAAATATACTTAGAAGCCCATGTGAGACACTCCTAACAAGAAAATGAAACATGCATAATTATATAATACACCATATTATTCTTTTCCTTATCCACCCCACCTCTTCATACATACTACAGTACCATTTTAAATGTATCCCATTCTATTCAAAACAGATGGTAACATACAAGAACTATGATACAATTTTCTTTATTAAAAATAATTTACAGCATTGGTAACATTTTATGCACAATTTTCATCAGGTATATCTATACAATACTAACTGAACTTAAAACTTAACACTGTTCTGTTGGCTTTAAACAGCAGACATTAATTTGCAGTTGCTTAAATATGCTCAATGTACATGGTTTGATGTTCTTACACTTAGGTGTAGAATGTATAAATATCAACGCTATCCCAAAGCTTTGTAGTTTGGGATACAGAGGAAGAGGGAAGAAAAGAGAGAAAACATTAAGAAAAATATAACAGATTCTTCCCCCAAATGAAAATGGAGAGAGAAGCCTAGGTTAAACACATCTAACACACCGAGTTGCTTCTCATAAACGTACAGGTCCTCCTATGCTTTAAGAAACTAGAGACGTCTAATGGAACAACGTTTGGGGTGTGATCACAGCAATTCTGACTGTCCCACACCTGCCACTGCCAGGGGGCCCACGGAAAGCTCAGGGGATCCCAGCAGCGTGTCCAAAGTTAAACATCTTCCCTTGGCAGCTGGGCTGTTGAACTGGGCTGTGCAACCTCCACTGCTGCACAAGGGAGAGGGAACAGGCCCGTTCCTGTGGGTCAGGGAGTGCTCCCTGCACCAGCAGTTCACCACCACGTGAGGAGATGGGTCCCACACTGCACCCCTCTGCCTCAGGGGACAGAGTAAAGGGCAGCACTCAGCCTGCACAGCTCACAGAGGCCCTGGAGTTGGGCACGTTTAGAGCTGCAGCAACAACAGCAGGAGCCTCCAGCTGAGCAGCCCCTGTGCCCAGGCACAGCTCCGAACCTCCCTCTCTCTCTCCAGGACTGTAAGGCACAGGAGTACAGGAGCACTGAAGGAGCTGCTATGTTGAAGAAACCCATCATGTCTCTAAAAAGAGCAAAGTGCTTTACTGGTGACAACTTGCAGACAGACAAGTCGCATCCCTTGAAATTGTGCTTAACTTCACTCCACCAGTTTGCCTTGACAGAGCTTGGATCCCAATCTCCTCAAGCATCGAGAGAGGGCGGGAGGCTGTGTTCCCTTCAAGCTTTAGCAGTGACACAACTTGTAAATAGGCTTGGAGTTGCAGGTTTATCATCTGCAGGAGGCATCACTATGTGCCAGCACTAAAGTCCCATCTTCTCCCCAATAACATACATTTTCTCCAACTAAATCAAGAAATACCATCTTAGAGCTGGGATAAAATAGCATTAGACACTGTTGTACAAGGAGTAAGATCTGCGCAGTCAACTCTAGATAAAATAAATGGAAGTGTAGCACAGAACAGCAACTCATTCAGCAATCAGTTGAATATTATAATTAAAACCGCACTGATTTATCCCCCTTATCAGTGGCAGGAGTCACCAGAATGGTTTTCATCTCACCTAAAAGAAAACCACATCAAACTAGTGAAATATAAAAACAGATTATACAGAACTTCAAATTTCAGCAAACTTTTTCTATTGTATTAGACAAAGATATACTGAGGTTATGTCAGTGAAGTCCAATTAGTTTGGCCTTTGAACTGTCAAAAATTACTACATTGTAATTATATAATTATGTGAGAGGTTTCCAGTGTTTTGTTTCGGTATTTTTTAAAGGAATGTCCAACACACTATTAAGGAATTGAACAGTGCATCTATTAGTTCCCAAGTCGGCTAGCTTAGTGTTTGGTTATAAATTAAAAGCACATGTAAGTAAAGCTAACACAGTTCTCTTCAATGTTTTGATATTTAAGACAAGGTTTACCAAGAACAGAAAATCTGAAAGCAAAAGGCAGGTGTTGCAGTTTTGTTCTCCAGCAGAAATGAATCTCTGCACAGACGGTGAGTGGTGCTGTGAGGCTGTTGGGGAAGCAGGAGCACAGCAGGAGCGGCTGGAGCTGCAGACACACCCACAGCTCTGCAGCAACTCTGCTCCTCTGAGTGTGGAACAGGGGGTACCCTCGCTGTGCTGACAGTCACAGGCACAGCTACTGCAGTGGTTGGTTCCCTCCTCGAGGCTCTGCCCAGGGGAATGGGACACTGTTTGGAAGGGCTGTGAACTGACAGCACAGGAGAAGGCATTAAAAGGCAGTGTTGGCCACCTGGCTCTTGAACATCTGACAAGTACAACTTATTAGACACAGGTTGCATTTAAAGCAGAGGAATTGAAACAGTCCTAAGAAATGTCTTTAAATATTTTTAAAGGCTAAAACACTACAGGGAGGTATTTTGTTTGATGATATTGCAGACAGCACAGGAAAATCTGGTGTCACAAATGACAACTGCATCCCTTGAAGCAGATATGACAAACTTCAGTTGAAGGGCACGAGCAAACATGACTTAATCTGCATGAACCAAAAAACTGTGAGCTTTGTTTTTAAATGCAGAAATGTTTCCCATATTTCTATGCACACAATATTTCATAGCTTGAGCAGTTTTAAATCTGGATCCAGATGAAATATAATCCCATAATAAAGGTAAGGAAGTCATCATCTGTGATACAGGATACCATGGGCCTCATGTGGACTTTTTGTTCAGCCCATAACCTAAAGAACAAGAAATTCAAAACTCAGTATCTTTTTTAAGCTCTAGATGAAAAAAACAAAACAGAAGAAAGAGAAACAAAACCTGTTTGGTCTTTAAGATTCCATGCCATCTGCTATCCTTAAACCAACAAACAGCAGTACACAGATTTACAGGTGCAAAAACTGAGTGGAAACAACTGCAGAAAATCCTCTTACTTAATAATCTTCAGCACAATCAGTTTCAGATTTCGCATAGTTTATTTACAAAATGGTCTGATAAAACATCCCCTCCATACTTACAGCTCTCTGCCACAATACACGTTGATTTTAGCAATGTTTAATAGCACCATTAGAATATTATTTAAAATCAGAAAGGATCTTGTTGCAGTTACAATGATTCACAATCTTTTACATCCATGGACGAAGTAACTTTGAGCACACTAGGACTGTTTGCAGTTCCACAGTACAGATTCCTGGGTTCACACAAGGCATTTTCAGAGTTACCAGTTATGCAAGGTACCCAGACAGTCAGTAGCTACTACAAGAATCTTCGAGCCACAAAGTTTAGATTTCCACCATACTTGTATAAAGTTATCTCCGTGTTGTTTTCAAACAAGGCAATCACGCTGAATACTTTTCCAGTGCTTGTCTTCAAAACAAAAGCAAAAAAGAGAAACTAATTAAGTTTTGCTTTCACTTCCCCTTGCTTATTCTCCTTAAACATTCTAACACAAAGTTTTGTTCGACACAAGGAAATTTAACCCTTTTATGTGCCACCGCAGACCCGAGACTGCTGGGAAGAGATGTGAGGCTTGTTTTAGTGCCCACTGGTGACCAGGGAAACACCATGTCCCTCAGATGGCACCAATCATGTTATGGGCTCATTTAGAGATAATGGAGAGTTGAAGCCTCTCTAAAATCATAACACCTTTGTCTTTAAAAGTGCCTGAATGAGGGACAAACTCAATTCTCCCCTAAGCAGTGCCCATGGGGGGCAAAACTACCCAAAAGAACAGTCAAGCATTTCAGGTTGCACATACAATTGTGTAGAAAGAGCATGTATGTACTTTGGGAAACTTCTACAGCTGTGACAAACTGCAGGCAGGACTATAAGCTTACTTGCCAAGAGAATTAAGTTTTGTTTTTTCCTGCTTTGCTTCCTGTCATCAGGACTAACTTTTCTTTCTCTGCTTTGAATCGTTAGTACATTCCACAGAGAAATAAACATATTGCACAGATACCTTAATATCCAGAGTCATTCTGGGCGACAGCTCTGGAGGGAACAATATAGAAAACTGCTCTCTGCCAGTGAGACCCAAAGTACTCGGATTTTCCCCAGGATGAAACTGAAGTGGAACGATGCCAATTCCAATCAACTGACTCCTATGAACCTTCTCATAGCTTTCAGCCAGGACAGCTTTAACACCCTGCAAACACACAAGCACAGCAGGCAGAGTGAAAGGCAGAAGTGACTTTCAAACACACAGAATGTCCAAAATATTGCAATTCAAGCTGAAGAGTAAAGTGAGTACTTTTCACTGGAGTCCTCTAAGCATGCTGGTAACGTCTTTTAGCTTTACAGTAGACAGAAGCAAACAAACCAGAGCAGGCCCAAACAACATGGAATGGGGTTTGTCACAGACATGCTGGAGTTCGCAAGATGTGACTCAATGGCTGACTTGGAGAATGTTCTGAATATTAGTGGAAATTAGTCTCCAATAGTGAGATACTGAACACCCCAGGGTGACCAAACAGAGATCAGCACTAGAGAAATGTCTAATTTATCTCAGAGTCTGGTACCCAAGATGGTAAGTTACTTAATTAGGAAATTCTTTCCCATGAAGATTCTAACAAAGAAATTATGTGTTTTTAGGTATTTCCAGAAAAAACCAAACCACCCCCCAAACCCAAACAAACCAGCAGTACCAGTAAAAAAGGCCCTTTTGCAGCCCAGTCTCTTGAGCTACCCAGTCCGTACTTCTTTCCTGCTAGAATAATTACAGGAATGCCTTCCTTCTGGTACAGCTCCGCTGCTTCAAACACATCCAGCTGGGGAATGACAAAGTGACACAGTTTGAGTGAGCTCTAAACCTGCGCCCCCATTTCAGAGTAGCTGTGCAAACAAATATATTCCTACCGTTTGCCCTGATGGGAAATGAATTGTTTTAGGAGCTGGTTTTCCTATGAACTTGTTCAGAAGCTTGATATTTGCAAAGGTACCTCTTGTCATCACAGCATCATTACCTCTTCGAGCCCCGTAAGAGTTGAATTCACGAGGTGTGAGTCTAGAAAAAAGAGCAAATTGAAGAGGGAATCAGTTACTTTAAAGATTATCTGGTTTAAAAGGATGTTATGATTTTTTTTTTTTAAATAATGTTCGCAGCATATCTAAGTCTTTGGTGCAAGGTACAAAGAACTAGTCCTCCAACAAATGTAATCATTATAAATCATGAACAACATGTGTAAACCACTGCTAGATTAGTCATGAGGAAAGCTGCAATTTCAAACTGATTTTCTACAGCTTCATTATGAAGTGCTATGAGCAGCATGGTCCTTACAGAAGAATTATGGGGAGGCTGTTCTAGGAAACAACCCAGCTCACTAATCCTCTTACCATTACTGGCATATTTATTAACAAGCCTTGCACCAAACTGAGAGCTTTATTCATAAATCAAACAACCATCCTGGAATGAAAGGCCCATTCATTTTTTTTTTGTTCTTGCAATATAACCCAGTCCGATTGAATGCATTGGTTAGAACGAAGAGTCCACACCACATTCAGTTATAAAACTGGGGTTCATTTTCCTAAACTGATCTGTTAAAAGAGATCTGATCATTTGTGCCTCTGACTGTTCCTGAGGCCAGGGACAATGACTAACCCCACGTTAACAGAGCAGTCACCTGATTTGGACATTGGGACATTAGTTTTGCTCTGGCATCCTTTTGGCAGCAGGTGTTACTGTGGCAAGGGCTGTGAGGAGGAGTTGTTTAAAGGTGCTGCAGCCTTAGACCCTGGCTGCACAGAGGGTGATCAGAGGGGCTGTGCAGGTGATGACTTACATACCCGGGAACGGTTCTCTTTTGCTTTTCCACGTACAATCTCCCCTTATAAAGGGGCATTTACAAAGGAGAGCAGCAGTGCTGATCAGTGCCTTGCCACGTGCAGCAGTCCTGAAGGTGCCAAGTGCTTACCCTTTGCTGGTCAGGTACTTGGCAGCAGCACTGCTCCTTGCAATGCTCCCAGCAGGGGATATGTGATCCGTGGTGACAGAGTCCCCCAGGTAGAGCAACACATGGGCGTTTTCGACTGGGTGTGGTGAAACTGGTTCTTTGGCCTAAAAGGGAAGGGGCAGGGGAAGGAACAGAGGGGAGAAAATGTAAGAAACATTTTCTTCCAAGACCCTCAGAGACATAAAACAAATATGCAGTGTATGAAGGCACCTTGATGTATAGGCTTCACTCATTTCAGAGACACAAGCAGCATTTAAAAGACTAAGAAATAATGGTAATTAAATTTGTTACTTAAACACAGAAGATTTACTAGAACAGCTATTTCTTTACTTCAGTGCAATGCATACAATCTGATGGATAGATCCATTGTACTTACAAGTTTATCAAAAAAGGAAGGACATCTGATATAAGTAGATTTTGAATCCCAGGGAAATAAAGTTGACTCTGGTGCTTCCAGTAAATTCCATCGTTTATTTCCTTTCTATAAGAAAGAAAATTAATCAAAACGAATAGAAATGAGTTCATTATAATTTTACATTCAGAAACCAAAGACTACTGGTGATTTTCTATTACTTACCATTATTTAGTAAAAAATTTTCTATCATATATTAAAAGTTACCTCACTGGATACTACTAAAGAATCACTTTTTAATGCCAGTATTTATCCCAGTTAAGCCTTGCATTACAGTAATGGAAATAACTGACAAACAAATCACATTCAACTGGAAGACATTATAAAACTACAATGAAAAGCAACCTTTCAATTATGTAGAACAAAAAACCCTTCTTACTTCCATCTTTTCCTTCAATTCCTTAAACATGGATGATATCACACACTCCTCCTCCACTGTGTGAAGCTCTTTTCGGGTGGGCCAAATATCCCGTAAGTAAATACTTTTGCCATTAAAGCCAGTGCCTGAATAAGATTTTAAACAGAACAGTAGTTTTAAAGAGTAAGATATTAGATTTCAGACTTATATTACAATGTAAATGTGTATATATTCACGCCTGCAGAGACAGTACCAGATAGGCAAAGAATTTTATCCATAAGGGGATGCTTTGCTTTAGCCACAAGTAACACCAAATATAGCTGTGCTTTCTCTTCAAACATACAGGCTCTGGGTGCCAAATGCACACGCAGAAACCTCTCCCCAGGCGCCTCAGATGCAGAGGTGGACGGTGGCAGCCAGCACTCACCCAGAGGCTCGGTGTCGAAGTCTATCCTGACGGTGCCCGCGATGGCGTAGGCCACCACCAGCGGCGGCGACGCCAGGTAGTTGGCACGGACACAGTCACACAGGCGGCCTTCGAAGTTCTTTGTGCCAGACAGCACTCCACAGGCAATGATGTCACCCTGAAAGGCAGACCCATGTATACTGTTCCAGCAATCTGTGGTGCTTCAACAGCTTATGCTATTTTTGGTTGACTAAAGTCAGATGTGCTTTTAGCATTTCACTTCAAATATTTACTCTAACACTACAATTGAAAGGCATTTTGCTCTCTCCCACTACCCTTCTCTTCTCATTTTCACTCTTTATCCTCCTGTCACTTCAGTGAACTCCTCTCCTGCCTTTTATGTCTTGTATTTTCCTTCTGCTTCAGAAGAGGAAAAAAGCTGCAGCTGTTTAGACACTCCTGGTTAAAACTACTTGAGTCTGTAGCTCTTTAAAACCCTCCTCTTCACTTATGACACAAAATCTACACATTGCATCCTCCATAAGAGTAGATCATAGGTATTAATTTTGTAATTTCCAGCCGTTTGCTACAAACACCATTTATTATACATAGCAATGAATTGGCAAGGTCTCCCTGACATGCAAATGTGCAAAAACAGCATGCAAAGCCCAAAGCAACAATGAAGTGTATTTTGCACGGACCGCTGTATTTCTTCATTGCTTAAGTGGGTCGGAAATACATTTGTATGTTTAACAAGCCAGCCAGAGCTTTACCTGTTTTATTGCATTCCTGATGGCTTCTGGCAAAGGGGCCGTGTTCCCCACGCAGGTGGAACACCCATAACCAACCACCTCAAACCTACATGGGAGAAACCAAACGAGTCACACATTACATGGTCACAAGCAATTTGTTAGCAAAGCTTCTTTTTCTTTTACTAGCAATCCCTAGGAATTTTTTTTTTCCTTTGGCAATTGAGACTGTTTAGGAAGTGAACAGCAGACATTATGTCTCACTGATGCAATTCACAGCTGGGCACTGCCATGGAATTATGAGCATAATCTAGTTGTTACTCCTATGGAGCAACCAAAAACATGCTGAACAACCCTTGACAGCAGCAATGTTAAGAGAAGACTAATACAGACTGTCCTGACAAGTCTGCATCCAGCTTCCACTTTTAAAATACGTCATCAAGTGCATCCTGTCCTGTGAGACACTTACAATTAAGTAGTTCAGTACTGAGAAAACAGAGCTCAGATGGGGTAGAGCTACACACAGTAAATTGTAAAGTGGGAATACAATGGAACAAAACAATTTTAAGTCTGCAAGTAAAATGAGAATCTATTATGTCAAGAACTAGCCAACTCCAAATGAACAGCAATCCTATCCATCAACCCACACAACCCCCTATGCACAATCTGCCTGAAACAGCAAAGGGAGCCAGGCCTTACCCGAGCTTGCTGAGGTACGGCAACACTCCACTGGAACTGAGGTAATGTGTGACCATGCCACTGCCTGGTGATAAACTTGTTCTGATGTAGGGCTTCACTGCCAGGCCAGCCTCAACAGCTTTTTTGGCCAGGAGTCCTACCAAACAGAAAGGAAAAGTCAAAGAGACAGACTATGATTTGTACATCCCTTAACAGGACACCTATAGGCTGCTACCTTAGTTAAATGAAGAATAAAAACTCACAGAGGATTAGTCAACTTTCAGTTTATTACACTATTAAGGCAACTACTGGCCTGAATAGTTTCTTAACTCGTAACAATACCATGCAGGGTTTTGTTCCCATTCCTAGAATGCAGATGCCATTTTCTTTTCAGTAGGAAAAATATCTTTCCCATGTTCTAGCAAACCCATTCAGTCTTCAGAGATGGGCCACCCAGCCCCAAAGGGGAGCTCACCTTGGCCACAGAGGACCTTAAAAGAAGAGAGCAAGGTGTGACAGATGAGCTCTTCCAGCAAAACCAGCTGCAGCTTGTGAAAGCGTGGCAGATACCCCTTAACCAGTGACAGATCAACTGTTCAGCAATGCAGTTTCCACCCCACTCTGTAGTGTCACAGCTCATCACTCAGGACAGCTAAAGCCCACCTGTGCATCAACTGTGTCACTGCATCCACCTGACAAGGGCCCAGACCCGGACACTGTATTGTGGAAGGGTAACTTTCACTATGTAACCTCCAGAACAGGCTATGAGTTTGCAGTTTCAAACCTGCAGTCAACTCATTCCAGAGAACCTACAGAAGTGAAGGAAAGGGCTGTGCAAACACAGGGCACTGTGAAGATTGTGAGCTGTGTGGTCTCCACATACCTGCAGCAAGCATGACAGAGGGGTTGCAGTTGTTTGTGCAGCTGATCACTGCAGCAACGACAACACAGCCGTGGGACAGCTTGTATTCGTTTCCTTCATACTGAACAGGCACTGTGTCATTCTGCTTCTCAGCTGCAATCTGAAACCCCTTCACACCACACTGGGTGACAAAAATACGTGTTACCATTTATTACAGTACAAGATGTATGACAACAGAAAGACCAAATGAAGCCTCATTCTGAAATAACACTCAGCTGTGCCATTAGGAACCCTTAAACAGATTTTAAAGGCAGTCCCCAGTTCATGCTCCTCTGTAAATACACTGATCTCAGCCTCCTTCCTTCACAACAGCTTTAACCCTGCAGCAGCTGTGAACAAAAGCCAGTCTACCTGTGGCTGATCCCACAACTCATTCCCTGCTGTACAACAAGGACAACCCCTTACATGTCTAATTCTACACAATACTTGTGCCAGAATTAGAAGCATGGCAAGATTTTATTAATTGCAAGAGAATGGTAACTAAACCAGAGTGGGTCAATTAGCATTTCACACCCTTACCTGAGTGCTCTTCAGCACTCAAACATTGTCTTCCACAATCAGCTCTGATTTCCCTTCAGTACAACTGACCATTCTGTCACAGGCCTCATTACAAGCTAGAAAAGCCAAAGCCACCAGAATGAGTTCTTACTAACACTGCTGTCAGTCTTCAATTTCAGTGATTAACACTAAAAATGAAGGTACATTCCTGTATTAACTGCATTCTTAGATACCTAAACATTTCCCTAACCAAAAATACCTTCAGAGTAAAACCACTCATTTTCTGAAGTCAAGTTAGGCTGTAAGCAGAAACAATTTGCTAAGTTAAGAACCTGGAACACTGATTAGCTACAAATCTTGGCAGTCTTTCTGAATCGCCTTTAAGATATGATGAATTTTCTTTTGATAAATTCTGTTTTGGAAATCAAGTAATACACAACTGTTCAAAAAAATCCCTGAAAACGTGAAAATGTTTCACAGGCTCAAACTTGGTATTACTGAAAAAAGTCCTTCCTCCCTAGCAACTTAAAATTGTGATATTAAGGGTATTTGGAAGCTCATGTTCCTGCCAAACCGCTTATGATTTATCAACCACCACCCTTGGGACACTTGTCAAGCAAGAACAGAACACTCTGGACAAGCACTTGTGCAGCAAGGAGGACTCAGCAGATATGCAGGGAACAGGTAACAACATTTATTCACATGGATTATAGGAAATACCTTAGGAGAAGAACATCAGTTGTACACACCTTTTCATTTAAGCAGGCTTGGAAGTCACCTTTCATGTTATTAACAGCCACTCTGTCTTGGGATCTCTTGGGACCACTGACATATGGAACTATAGAACTTAGACTAACTTGCACTACCTAAAGAATCAAGAAACAGAAAGCACAGGCATTATCAATCCCAGCCCAGCAGTACATGAATATGGAACTCTTGTTCAAAATCTGAATGTCCTCAGACATTTAGAAGTCTGGGCTTCCATTTTCAAGATGACTCAATGTAAAAAGCTGTTTATCTTATTCCCAGTGTTTCAACATTATCCTTAACTTTTCTACCACTCATATGACTCGGGAGTGACTGCAATTCAGCATCTGTCAGTTGATATGTTATTGTACTTCCCTTATCCTCCCCACCCCCCTCTATGTTTTGCAAACAAATTCTGCTTCTCAAAATTGTGAGTTAATAAATAATGACTCTGCTGAAAGCAATGAAAATTACAGCGGGAGACAAGACTGTTAAATCCTCAGGAGTTACTTATGAGAATCAAACATAAACAAGCCCTTTCAAGCATACCTGGGAATACTCGGGTTCTGTGGAAGAACTCTCATAATTTCTAAGTAACTTCACAGCTTTAAGATATGCTTCCATGACTTCAAGCTTGGCCTTGTCCAAACCTTAGGAAGATTATTTCAAACATGAGAAAAGTCACATTAAAGACATAAATAAAACAAAACACACAACTTTCAGAAATTTAGACTGTTTTAAGCGTAACATTCAAAGTACTTTTTTTTCCAAGCACGCCACTTCCATACCCCAACCTCCAGAAACTATTCAGGAATGATACACAAATTAAAGCATTTATAAATGATTATACTTTTTTCCTAAATTAGCTTAGCTTGTCTTCTTACACCAAGGAACAAAATAAGTTATTCCAATTCTAGCAGTTGTAACTTTAACTAAGTTTGCAGATGTGTCCCTGAAGGCCATAAGGCTTCTCTCTGTTAGGATTTACTGCTTTAATACAGACCATGTGCTTGACAATAGGCAGAATTGCTGGCTACTGTTTGGAAACTGTTCATTTGCTCTGCACTGACCAGGCAAACATGTTTGCTATTAAAAGTATTTAACTCATTTAAGATTGACTGGTTTTCATTTCAGAAAGGCTCACTCATGTGAATGAGGGGTTTTTTTTGTATCTGTCACTCTGTGGCTTTCTCTGTTTGCAGTAGCTTGATAAGGAATTGACATTCTCCTCAGCTGGAGATGCCAGTGAAATCATGCACTTCTAAGGGAAATATAATCCATTGGGAAAAAAAATCAGAGACGCTGTGATTTGTTCTGCAATTCACTTATTTCCAGTAATCATTTTAAATTCTGATTTTGTAGGGAATCTACAGGTGGTAAGGGATTCATTTCAAATCAAGAAGACTTACATTCCATACACATTTCAAAATGTAAGTGAGAATTTCCTTAATACTTTTCTTTTAAAGGCTTACAAGTTGCTTTCAAAAACAAGGACTGTGGATGTTGAAAAATAACATCATGTTCATAAATCAGGTATTAGACAAATGAACGAGACTGGACACAAACCTCAAGGACAAGTCTAACTATACATTAAATCCATGTCAGAACTCTGCACAGTGTAAGAACTATGGAGTTTTAAACCAAAAACGTGTATTACCACAAACCAAACCCACAACTGACAATGAATCACTATTTTCATTTCATGTTTACCTGTATGCTTTAAGTGCTTCAGTGTCACATTATCAACAGGGAAAAAACTCAGAATAGCACCATATTCAGGACACATATTTGCTATTGTGGTTCGGTCTGCTACAGAGAGCTGGGAAACACCACTCCCAAAAAACTCAACAAACTTGCCGGTGACCTCAGCTTGCCTAAGATGCTGTTGGGAAGAACACAAAACACTTGTTAGGGGCAGAGGTAAAATGCAAGCCAGGTTTGTCACACCAGTTCACAAGTCACAAACATTTAAAACAAAAGGCTGAAACTCTAAGGCCTACGTTTGCAAAAAGAAATAGAATTATAAAATTATTATAAATTACTTTTCAGTGAAAGCAGGCACATAAATAAAATCATTAGAAGGGGAAAGAAAAAAACTGCTACTTCAAAGGACTAGTAAATAAAAATGGTTAGAGATTATTTGGACCTTTCTGCACTGCCATGATCAAAGGCAAACGAAAACCACTCCCGGCATTTAATCCAGGTCTCAAACACCCCTGGCAGTGCTGGCAACAAACTCTCTTGAGTTCAAAAAGGCACCAAGCACTTACCTTGGTAATGCTCAGAACAATATCTATGGATGTGGCAAAGGGGCTGACAGTGCCTGTCAGCTCACAGCCCACCACCTCGGGCAGAGTGAGGGTGAGGGGCATTCCCAGCATCACCGCCTCCGTCTCGATGCCCCCGACGCCTGCAAGGAGAACACCACAGTGCTGCTCATCACCTTAGGTAACCAGCACTCACTCTGTTCAGGTCCTAAAGACCTCACAGCACCCTTTCTATTAAGCCTAAAGGCCTGTGACAACAAACACATTGCTGCTTCTCTTACAAGTGAAGGGCATCACTCCACTCCTGACAAGGACACAGCAAGAAATGCAGGAGTTCCTTTAAATATTTGTACATCGAAATTCAAATCAAGCACAACTGTTGCTTAAGTTAAACCTCACAGTCAAGCAGAAAATATTTTATACCTAAAGCTAATTTTCTGAGAGAAACATTCATGCAAATTTTTGTTGTACACGTCATGCCACTTTGAATATCACTTGGGTTTTGGCTGTTTTCTCTTTTAATCACAAAAAGTCATCTCTCAATGGAAAGAAATGTTAGCCAAGATTACTTTTAGACAAAAAACATTCAGATGAGTAATTCAAGAGAGTCTATTATGGTTGAGATACAAACACCCAGTGGGAAGAAATATGTCTCAGTGAAGCTTTTTTGTGCCTTTCCAAATGCAATCAAGTTATTCTGAGCATACTTACCCCAGCCCAAGATACCCAAGCCATTTACCATGGTTGTGTGGGAATCTGTGCCAACCAGACTATCGGGATAGAGGAAATCTTTAACTTCAAAAACAACTTTTGACAAATATTCCAAGTTCACTTGGTGCGCCGTTCCAGTCTCAGGTGGAATTATGGAAATATTCTTGAAAACCTTTGAACTCCACTGTAATTTTTCCAAAAAGAGAAGAAAATTAGTTGCATTTTTTTCAAAGGTATATTCAATACTTATAACAAAAAAGACTAAACTAAGACACAATAAAAAATTCCTTGCTCTTTACCCCAGTGGCTTCTGCTCCTTTGTCAAACAGAGGCATGTGATCCCCTTGGATGCATTCCTAATCATCAACAAAACCATTCCCTCAGCTCCTGTGAAGGCTGAATCAATAATTCACACCTACCTTTCAAAAGCAGGGCTGCGGAAATCTCTTGCCTTCCAGTTCACACAACTTATTTCAAGCCCACCTAAGGCTGGTATTTAGACAACAGAACCTAAGCACTTGTATTTATAGCAGAATTTATATTTATAGCATAATTGAGTTTAGGTTTGACAGTCCTGGGTGAGCCTGTCTGCAAGCTCAGGATGGGACGTTTAATAGAGCTGACATGGACACTTGTAACAAGATTCAGCTGGGCCATTTCCTTCTTTAATAATGTAAAAACTAATTTGCTTCAGAAAGAAACCTCCTGGTCTACATACATGAAAAGAGTCTTAGATCACTGAATTCCTCAACCACGTCAAATTAGTGGATGAGGATCAAATACCAGTGTTGCAGATCCCTGCCCAGCAGCAAAGCAGCTGATGATCCCCACAGGACTTGTGCTGCCCAGTTTGAGAGCAGCCACTTCTGAACATTGGGCACTACTCAACATTTCCAACCCCAGGAAGTTTTGGAACAGAGGTGTGGATAAATGAACCTTTGATCCAGGAACTCGTTGCCACCTAAGGCACCGAGCTCATGAAAAGGCATCAAAAACCCTAATGCTTTACAAACCACTACTAACAGGAACAAAATCAAACTTTTTCAAGTTAGAAAGCAAATTTTCTGTTCCTGTATTTAATTCAGATTTGAAAGTCTAACATTTCCAAATGATTACATTTATCAACTAAACCTGAACACTAGCAGACAAATGGCTCTTAAAAAAGCCCAAAACACAAAGCCTGCAGGTACACAGACATACCTTAAAAAATTGAAGTCTCTCTCTATTTCTGCCAAATTCCATCTCCTGATTTTTCAATACCGTCTCAGGCCTAGAAGATAAGTTTACAAGTACAGTCATAATTTATTTCAAATTACAGAAGAACAAGTTGTAGTTTTAGCTTGTTTGATGAAAGACTCATTTAACCCTGCAGGAGTATTTGAAGTGGTTTAATAGAACAAAGATAATTTCCCTGCAGCAAGCTCTCTGGAAACAGTGAGAAATAGCTGACCTCATCTGTGCTGTGCCTGAGAACATGTTTATTCC
This sequence comes from Grallaria varia, assembly GCA_013396735.1. Lineage (NCBI taxonomy): Eukaryota > Metazoa > Chordata > Aves > Passeriformes > Formicariidae > Grallaria > Grallaria varia. Next base: position 613,959 of record VWZG01003057.1, read on the forward strand.
AGCTGTGGTTTGCCTAAAGCAAAAAGGGATCTCAAAAATACTTTAAGAGCTCTATTCCAGGCATGTGCTGCAATACACGGAAGCTTTTTTACCCCCATCAGTTGTCTCACAGGCTGCACATCTCTCTCAAAACCTCACACTGTAAAGAACCAAGACGTTCACTAGTTCATGCAACAACACCCTCCACTTTCAGAACTAGACCTCAGTAGCTGAGTGAACATCAGGTCAATTGTAACCATCCTCTATTTCTGTACTTCTCTCCATGTCACATTTTTTCCTTCACAGGTACTCAGTGGTCTCATAAAATGAGCCATCTTAGTGTTATATTTATTAAGACACTGATAATTGTTATAACAGAGTAATCCATAATTTAAGAAGAAGAACCTCTGTTTTGAGTAGTGGAACAAGGAGGGGAACATATTGCTTTGTACCAGTAAGTTCTCAGTTTTTAGAGGTGTATTTTACATGATGACCCTTCCCTTTCCTCTCTGCAGCAGCAGCAGGTCAGCAGCTCTAGTGCTTTGCCAAGCCCCAAGGGACACTCCATGTTCACACTGCAGCTTCATCAACACCAATACTGCTGAAAACACCACTCCTCCTGCATTCCTGCACCTGGAGGGAGCAGCAGTATTTCCACGTCCACAAAATTACCAGGACATTGAGTACAGTATCACTGTGGGATAGAGATTTGATCAGCTTCTAAGTGCTACACCTGTCCAGCACAGGCAGATAGGGATCTGAACAGCCAGTGAGAGCAAGGAGGCAGCAGCTGAAAGAGGAGGGTGATTACACGTAATTAGCAGGGATGGAACGGGCACACACCGGTCTGGTAATAACACAGAGCCCTGGGAAAGCAGAGATGAGGCTCCCCTGGGCTCTCACACACAGGCAGGATATTTACTGAATTGCAACTCAGTGACAGATGGACTGCGAGATCCTGTAAAGGCTGGGGGATGATGTATAGGCTAGTTTATAGTTCTTTAAGAGCCAGAGACTTCTGAAAAGTTATCACACAAAAGCTACAGATTACTTTTAGAAACAAATTAATGCTTCATTGATTTATTCACTCGGGTTTGCTTTCCAGCATACAGAGGATTATGTTCCTATGCTTTGTTGTCCTTGTAAAGAAACAACGGAAGCATCAAAATTTAATTTAAAAGTCACAGCCATGAGCCAATAGTGGGCCATCTGCACTGAGTTCAGTAAAGATCTACTTGCAAAAGGACAAATTTATTCTAGACCAATTAATATCTGCTGCAGATAGATACTCTAGATACTGAAAGTTGCCTATGGCACAGCTGAAAGAGTACAGAGGTTTAAAAGAAAATCCCACTTCCATGAGCTGTCCCAGGCAGAGCTCAACAACACCGAAGGGTACAGAGCAATGGAGAAGAGGAGGTTCATACTCAGGCACGGGCTGCAGGTGGAAGGGGCAGAGGATGGGGGTGTTCTCAATCTGTGTGGAGAAGGGCGCGGGGTGCCGGCCGGGCTCCCCGCAGGGCCCCCTGCAGCCGGGCTGGCCCCGGCACGGGCCCTTCCGCGGCTGTGCCCGCAGCGGGGACAGCCGTGCCGCCGGCCTCGGTGCCTCGCCGCCCCCGGGGTTCGGCGCGTTCTGGATTGCACTGCAATGACAAACACAACAACAGTTCACCCATTAGTTTGCTTCTCCCCGCTCCCACCGCGCTTTTTTGCAGTCCTTTCAACAGATTATAAAATAGCATCTCATCTGAAGAAACAGATATTTTACTACAAGTCTGCTGCAAAGTAAATTACCACTGGGTAGCACGGTAAGAAGTGAACAGAACTGGATTGTCTGAAAGATTAACACCAAGCAAGTCCCTCCACTTGTTCACAATAGGCCAGAAATCTTTATAAACAGCATTGCAAAGGCTGAACTCAAGAGTTGTAAACTTGGCACGTGTGGGTAGAGTCCCATCCAAATGGCAGACTGAACTTGTTTCTTAAGACTGTGCTGTACACGTTCTGTTAAATCCACAGAGGAATGACTACAGGCAAAGCTTTCTCAAGGAAAGAAATGTAACTTTATTATTTAATTAGGCTTTTAATCCAAATTCTCAAAGGCTCAGGTAAGTTTTATACACTGCTCAGTCACTTGGAAGACAGAATATCTGAGGTTTTTTTAAAAATAAAGTCCATACAGCAAAACACCCTCTATTTGTACAACGTTCAGTCTGTGCAGGAGAGCAAGGAAAACTTGTAAAAAACTAATGACTTTTTACCTCTCCGTAACCATAAAATCACCCATTTGCAATTAAATTCACTGCTCTCCTCTGCTTTAGTAACACAGACAGATACTTAGTTATCAAACAGCAGGCTATTGCTGCACTCAGAGGATACCCTGTGTAAATCCCACCCCAGCCCACCAGGCCCTGATCCGCAGGAGGTGGGAGCTCTCTCAAAGCATCACAAACCACCCTGCAGTGAAGGGCTTCTTATCACAGGCCAGCAGCTGCTGAGGCCCAAAAGCTTTCCAAAGTGACACTACAGAGCCCGGATTTATCATCACAAAGCAGCATGTTGAGACCTCTTGCCAACACTTGGTCTGCCTGATAATTTTAGGCTGGCCTAATTGCAATGGATCAGCTGTCCCTCCAGACACAGGCATGGACAGAGCACATAAATGACACAACTCATATGCAGCACAACAGATCATCTGTGTCTTCTTCCTCTTCTAACACCAACCAAACTGAAATCCTGTGAGCAGTTGGAAGGTTGACAGAAATGACTCAAACATCCATACCCATCTGACCACAGGCTTTTTCTCCATGAACTTTTAAAATTCCCAGAGAGCCTGAGCAATTTATGCAATGAGTTTGGAAGGCTCCGTGATGGAGGGGCAGGGGAGAAGGTGAAGGGAAGCTGCATTATTTAGTGTTTACTTCAGCAAACACTGAATAAAACTCAAGTTGTTCCTCTTCTGCAGTATTATGTTTCTAGCAGAGGCAGCCCCAGGCTGGGTTCATCACATCACTGCCTGCCAGACAAGAAAACCACACTGGTAGTTTTCCAGTCCCCACACTTGTCCAGACTTCTCCAAGTACACTTATTCTCTCTGAAAATATATGCAGCCACATTTATCTGTTTGAACAATATAAACAGAGCAAAGCAAAATTACAAACTCCCTCTGCTTCATCCTCTTGAGGCATATTATTTCCTGAAAACCATGCCAGATTCCATTATCTCAGCAAAATCCTGCCCAGAATTTGGATTATCAATCAGCTTCATCCAGAATGCCTCACAAATATTCTTTCTCTCCTTCAAGAGCGTATATTTAGCCATTTTTCTGCAACCCTTTATCATACACCACCAGGTCTCACTGCAGGGATCCACCCAACAGAAATGACTGGATGGGATAGTACCAAGACCTGAATGAATCCATACCTCAGTGTCAGACAAAAAGATACGGTTTGTAAAAAAATAAAGTACATTACCATTTGCTGAAATCAATCTGCAGAGAATGGTCAACAGTGAGATCAGCTGGGCAGGCAGGATTGACTTTCGCTGGATCTCCTCCAGCATTTCTCACAGCTTCCCTCATGGCAGCAAAATCCACCATCGCTGGAATTCCACTGACACACAGAAGAACAGAATAGTACACAAGACATTAACTCACCAAAATACACAAACTTCTTCTTAACTTTATTTAATTGTAGATCTAGCCAAGCCTCATTTCAGACGATAAAATCCCTATTACTCTATTCTCGAAATTTGAAAGGACTGGAGCCATTTCCAAAGCCCCATGGAGTTGGTGCACCTTCCCCTCGTGTTTGCAGACAAGGTACCAAACAAGAACACAGAACCACCTCAAAGACAACCATACTTTTCGTGTCTTGCTGTGCTTCTGCAGTCCAATGGTACCCCACTGCAGAACTCATCCTCAGATAGTCCTCACCTTTATGACAGAATCTTGCTATGCAAACAGTGCCAGACAATGCTTGTGCTATGTATTTCAACATCTCAGCACGTATTCTTTGTCTATCAGAGCCATTTCTGAAGCTCACAGCATTTTGCGAAACTATTTGTGTTGCTACGACATGGATAATAAGCACACCTGAAATACAAAACTGAGAGGGGGTAACGTTTATGCAACACCGTACTACGTAAAAAACCTTACTGGCTTCGCCTGCCAAGCAGACGTTACCTCAAATTTATTATTAGCATAATTCCTTTTTTTAATTATCTCACTTTTTAATAACTAGAGTCAGCGAGACAGCTTAAATTGAATATTTGCAAATTGCTGAAGGATTGGCCTTTTAGCTATGCCATAGTCAAATCACAAAGGATGTTATAATCCTAAGAGACTGCTTTTTAAATATATTTATTATTCATGGAGTCAACCGCATTACTCATTGTGGAGTAAGCAATATTTAATCTTCAATTATTTCAAGCAAGAATTCCATGTATTTCAGTGAACTGTCAGCATCTGGCTGCAGCCAAACATCACCACTTCCATTTCTGTTCTGGCTCTTATCCTGTCAAGTGTTCCTTGTAGACCAGCAGCTTCAGCCTTGCCAACCTGCACTAGAGCCATGGTACCCTACAGAACAACTCCTACCCTGGTCTCATATGGAATCACAAGGAATCACAAGGAATGCACTGCACAGCAGAAGCAGTGCACAGGTTTCCACTGGAAAAGGAGGCCCTGGGGTATCAAAGGCAAGGTGCAATGTATTCCCAAGCCCAAGGATTGTACATCAGCTCTGTGAGTTTACACAGGTGCTTTTGGTGGGTTGGCGCTCACGCACTTACGTGAAGTCTTGAAGAACAACTCTGGCAGGACAGAAGGGCACTTCAACATGGTTCTGTTTTGTTTTCCAGTCCAGGATGTTCAGAGCATCCGTCTCTTTCACTAGGAAGCCATCGCAGTTGCGGACACTGGACTCGAACAGCACTCGGATGGAGTAAGGCAGAGTGTCTGGAGGAGCAGGAACACACCCAGTGAGAGCAACACCTGCAGCTTTCTTAAAAATTACAATCTCCCATTTCTAAAGAATTCCACCTTTCTAGGGAGTGGAAGGATAAGAGCTTCAGGAGCCTGCTTTTGCAGTGGTCTTTGGGTTTGATCTTCTTTACGCAATATGGAACAGTGAGGTGCATAAGGTACGCATTGCAGGAGATGAGTTATCCTATGGGATTGGAATGGGAGATACCAAAGGCTTGACCCCACTGTGGGCAAACAGTGACCTTTAAAAAGGTACGTTCCTCTGGCAGGGGCGAGATGCAGGAATTAGAGCTGGGATTATTGATCAGAGCAGGTCAAAAACCACAACAATCAGAACAATCAAAACTATCTTTAACTGTAAATTTCACCATTGCATTACTCGAGATATCAAGCCAAAAGCATCCAGTGCCAGGATATCATTTTAATAAACAGCAATATGAAGACCAGAAACTATTCTACCATTTGCCCTTTTAAAATTAAACACACTTCATAAAATACAAACAAGGACATTTCACTAAACGCAACTTGACTTAGTTCGCTACTGATCTGAAATAAGGTACTGACAAGCAGCAGTTTTTTGGCAGAAAAAACCCAAGGGAAACAGAAATGAGAATTAAAAAAAAAAGAGAAGAGAAAAAAAAAAAGCCCCCATGTCACTATTCAGAGCAAATAAACAAAAAAACCCCCTGAAACGAAAACAAACAAAAAACCTCAGAGGTTAATTGACATTTCTCTCCCCCAAATCCCATTATTATCAGCATCATTCAAGCAGACAAACAACTGCATGAGAACAGGGAGAAATATAAAAAAATGTTAGTTGGAAGAAGGAGAAACAATCAAGTTCAAGATTTAATAAAGAAAAGGTTAGATTTGATGGTCTCAACCTAATCCAGAGGTTTGTTCACAAACTAGTAATACAGAATTTGTTGACTGTTCTAGCTGTGTTTTTCTCAGATAAGAGAAATTGTCTAATTAGACAAGTCCCTCTATTGAGTGTAAAATTTGAGTGAGTTTGAATATAAAGATGTCACCAAAAGCATATGTAATGAACCGTCATGCCACCATTCACATGATTTCCAAGCCCAGCTCCCAGAAGGAAGTGTTTTGCTTTCCACGGGTTACCAACACCTCACAGTGACAAATCCACTGCCCCGGGGCTGCTCAGCACCAGCTGTGGAGAAGCAACTGCTCCTCTCCAGGAGGCACTAGAGAGCTCCCATCTGCAACCCCGGGTGCTGTGTGGGGCTTCCAGGATACCTCCAGAAGTGAGATCCCATCCAGCACAGGGCCCTCTAAGAGTTCTGTGACTGCGGTACCTGGCACAGGTGCTGTGGGGAGACCTGGGCTGGCTCCTCCCACAAAGGACACAGTAAGAGAGGGGACTGCAGTACCCACCACCCCCCAGAACTGCACTCAAGGGGAAGCCTGTCTTGAAGGGCCCAGTGAAAGCACAATGAAGTCACAGATTGCAGGAAGGGATACTGTGACTGGATACAAGTTAAAAACAGCTCACAGAGAGGTTGTCAAGCACAGAATACAAGAGGGGGTGGAGTCTCTGCGCTCCCAGACTTGCAGAGCTCAGTTGATAAAGGTTCTCCACCTCAGCTCCAGCCAAAGCCTGGTCTAGATCTCCACATGTCCTATCCACCCTAAATCCTCCGGAGCCCTTCCCAGCTACCATTTTCCCCATAACTTTTAAACACTAGAAAATCTCCCTAGAAAATTGGTAAACAAATCAATTAACATTTAAATTAGTAATCTGATTAATATAAACAGGCACTTGTCAAATTACAGTGAGAAGCCCCAAGGCTGAAAATGTTCTAGCAACAAATGCAGTGAGCAATTCCAGATGCTGGATTTGCTACCAGTGCTCTCCCACACTGTGTCTAAATGTTATTTAGTATTTTACTATCTTGGAGTTAATATGAGGCTTCCAACTTCTGCACAGAAGTTTCTACTGGAAGACAAAGACCATCTTAATCCAGTCTGTTTAGACTCCTGAGAGTATCTTCAGGAATACCCATTCCTGCTCCAAGATTTACGGCATATTTTAGCAGAAAGTGGTGTCTTGCAGTTGTATTTCCACTCTTGTCATGAGGTTTTTCAAAAACCTGTGGTGGAGCTGCCTAGTTTTGTTACCACCACAGCACTTTTTCTGCTGTGGACAAAGCCACCAGCAGAAACGTTCTGCTTCCTTCATTCGTGCTTATCTGAAAGATTAACTTGATTACAAGCAGGAGGAATTTGCAAGAGCCCTCAGCTGTTGCACAAAGGGTCAGCAGACTGTGCTCCTCTCTCTCTTCCTTCAAACCACAGGGAGTTATTACTGTGTCAAATACCAGTGAAACATCCACTGGTCACTTTTTATTTAACAAATACATCACAAATTCTGTGAATACAGAATTCAAACCTTGCAAAACTGTAAAGAAAAACCCCAAATGCCTTTAGTAAGTCCCTCATGTAAGTATTTCAGTTTAACATGAGAGCAAAGGGAGAGAATAACAAGCATGTTTTGATGACCTGCTCCAGCTGGCACCGGGCAGAGCACCCTTCCCTGGGCTCCCCTCCCACCACACATGCACATTGGGAGCTTTGAAAAGATCCAAGAAAGCTCTTTCTGGCACAGACCCCCGTTACAGACTGATGACAGGCTGGGATTAAACACAGCCTCACCTTCCTGCAGCAGGAGCCATGTTTTAGCAAACATGGTCACCCACTATATGAAGCTGCTGGGCAGGTGAAACCACAACACCACGGAGCTGCACAAAACTACAGCAAAAGCTGGATTTGTTTTTGAAGGAGTTCTTTGTCATTTTACTTTTTCTCCAAAATTATTCTGATCTGGAGTATTGCTGAAAACTCCAGCAACACCAGCTCTCCCTTGCTGAACAGAAGCTACAAATATTACCCCTGCCAGCTTCCTGAAGCAGCAAGAAATCGGGAAGTAATCAGCTCCCAGGCATCAGGAACTCCTGCCTGCATCCTCCAGCATTGCAGGGCAGTCACGGGGCAGTTTGCCGGTCCCACCCCAGTCACCCCCCGAGCAGCACCGTACCATACTTGGCCCCTCCGAGCTTGGACACATTGTAGAACTTCTTCTGGGGGTGGTTTTCCAAAGCTTCAATGACGGGCTGGTAGGGGCTTCCTGCGGGAGGAAACAAAAGAGTTACAGCCCGGGGAGCGGCAGCGCTCAGGACCCGCAGAGGGCTCAAGGGAGGGGATTTCATTTCGGATTTCACCAAAAATAACGTTCCTCGGGACTGTAAATAAACGCACTACGGGCAGGGTTCTAAATGGACTGAGACACCTGGCGATGCAGATGTGTGACTAAGGGGAACGCGAGGAGCACCTGCCACGGCAGGTGTGCAGGGGTCACGCAGGTCACCGGCCCTGCCCGCGCACGGCTGACCTTTGTTGTCTCAGTCTGCCATCTACACGCAGGGCACGGCACCCGCGCAGATAACACAGCCGGGGCTGGGCACACCGCCGCGCCAGCGAGGGACACAGCGAGCCCCACCGCGGCCATTGGGAGCGCAAGGGAAATATCCCGGGGGGGCGCGGGCAGCGGGGCGGGGCCGGGGCCCCCCCCGCGGGCCGGCAGAACGGAGGGCGCAGAGGGCGAGGCTGGCCGGGGCCGGAGCC
>VWZG01003057.1:622788-653247 GCA_013396735.1 Grallaria varia
GGTGGGAAAACACGGATGGATCTCGCGAGATCGGCCCCGGCGCAGGGCAGGGGAGGGCGCAAAATCCCGCGAGGCTTCGCGGGGAGGGCAGAAGAGGCCGAGGCTGCTCTCGCGATAACGGGGACGGCGCGCGGGGCCGGGGCGAGAGCGCCCCCTGCTGGTCCCGCGCGGTATCGCGAGAGTGAGCGGGACGCGAGGGGCCCTGAGTGGGGGGACAGTGTGTGTGTGTGTGATACAGTGTGTGTGTGATAGTGTGTGTGTGTGATACAGTGTGTGTGTGATAGTGTGTGTGTGTGATACAGTCTGTGTGTGTGACTGTGTGTGTGTGATAGTGTGTGTGTGTGTGATACAGTGTGTGCGTGATAAAAGTGTGTGTGATTGTGTGTGTGATACAGTGTGCGTGTGTGTGATTGTGTGTGTGACAGTGTGTGTGATTGTGTGTGACTGTATGGGGGACAGTGTGTGTGGGACTGTGTGTGTGGCAGTGTGTGTGACAGTGGGTGTGTGTGTGTCTGTGTGTGTGACACTAGGGGACGCTGTGTGTGTGGGACACTGTGTGTATGTCAGTGGGGGACATTGTGTATGTGTGTGACTGTGTGAGAATCCGAGTGTGTGTGTGACAATGGGGGACATTGTTTATATGTGTGACTCTGTGTGGGACAGTGCATGTGTGATAGTGTGAGTGTGTGACAATAGGGGACACTGTGTGGGATGGTGTGCGTGTGACAGTGTGTGTGTGTGACTCTGTGTGTGTGACACTAGGGGACGCTGTGTGTGTGGGACACTGTGTGTATGTCAGTGGGGGACATTGTGTATGTGTGTGACTGTGTGAGAATCCGAGTGTGTGTGTGACAATGGGGGACATTGTTTATATGTGTGACTCTGTGTGGGACAGTGCATGTGTGATAGTGTGAGTGTGTGACAATAGGGGACACTGTGTGGGATGGTGTGCGTGGGACAGTGTGTGTGATAGTGTGTGTAACAGTGTGTGTGATAGTGTGACAACAGGGGACACTGTGTGTGACAATGTGTGTGACTGTGACTCTGACAGCAGGGGGCAGTGTGTGTGTGTGTGACAGTGTGACAATAGGGTACAGTGTGGGTGACAGTGCAACAATAGGGAACAGTGTGTGTGGGACTGTGTAGGACAGTGTGTGACACTGACAGTGTGACACTGTGATGGGGTCAGGTGACACTGACACTATGAACACTGACACTATGAACAGGCTAGGAACAGGCTGAGCTGGGAACAGGCTGAGCAGGAACAGGCTGAGCTAGGATCACCAGATCATCTCTTGTAGAAGGTGGTCCTCAGGTCAGGACTGGGTGAGAGTCCCCCAGACCAGTGCGGGGAACAGGCCGAGTCTCTTCCCTGGCGTCTCTTCGACTCCAGGGTTAGATTTCCCCTTCCCAGCTCTTGCAGCCTGCAGAGGCTGGACCGAGCGGCTCCTGCAGGTGGCGTCTGCATCCCAGGGATGGAGGGAAACCTCGGCTGGAGGGCGGCAGTGCCTGGGAGGGGAATCAAAGGGGCTCAGCCAGCTCGGCACCCTCCTCTGTCGCTCCAAAGATTCCTGCCCCCCTTCAGCCCCAGCGGAGGCAGAAACAATTGTTATTGCCGGTCGTGTCGCCTTCAGCATCTGGAAGTTTCCTCTCCACGTGGCCTGTCCAAGGAAATACCTGTTCAAGGAAATACCTGTTCAAGGAAATACCTGTCCAAGAAAATACCTGTCCAAGAAAATACCTGTCCAAGAAAATACCTGTCCAAGAAAATACCTGTTCAAGGAAATACCTGTCCAAGAAAATACCTGTTCAAGAAAATACCTGTTCAGGAAATACTTGTCCAAGGAAATACCTGTCCAAGAAAATACCTGTCCAAGGAAATACCTGTCCTCCTGGCTCTGCTGAGCAGCCCCCCAGCAGAGAGGAGGTCAGTTGCTGCAGCAGAGCTCCCCATGTCCATCAGGGAGGAAGAGCCAGCAGGAGCCCTCCTGGTGCCCAAGCCCAGGACAGAGGGGAGAGCAGAGCAGGAGTGACCCCCCATCACCCACTGTCACAGCCTCACTGATTTGTGTGGGCAATCCATACTGGGAACCCCCTGCCATGCCCCACTCAGGAGTTCTGTGCTGGAGGTGGTCGCTGGGAGTGCAGGGAGGATGCAGGGATGGACACTGGGTGGTGCAGAGCAAACCCAGGGAAGGAGGAGGATGCAGAGATGGACACTGGGAGGTGCAGGGCAAACCCAGGGAAGGAGGAGGAGGATTCAGAAGAGCAGGTCTTTGAGCTAAGCTGAGCAGGATGATGCAGCTTCCAGAAGAAGGACAGCAGCAGCAGGAAGTGGCATTTGCTGGAAGCATTTTTAAAGTCAGTTGGGGAACAGCTGTGCTCATTTTAATCCAACTGGACTGAAGTGCTTCCAGAAGAGCCCCAAAACCCTTTGATACCTCCTGCCCAGGCAATAAAATGTTAATCGCAGTTGAAAGCCTTTGTTCTCTTCTAGCAGTGCTTTCCTGTTCCACAGTGATACACCACGGCCCCAGAGCCCACTGGGACACAGACCGTGGAACAGGCGCTGCTCCTGCTCGAGGAGCTGAGAGCTGCAGGGAGCCCAGGGCACCAGTGACCCTCAGCAGCAGTGGCACTGTCCCTCTGCTGCCACAGTGCTCTCTGTCCCTCTGCTGCCACAGCACTGTCCCTCTGCTGCCACAGCTCTGCCCCTCTGCTGCCACAGCTCTGTCCCTCTGCTGTCACAGCTCTGTCCCTCTGCTGCCACATCTCTGTCCCTCTGCTGTCACAGCTCTGTCCTGCCTGCCACAGCTCTGTCCTGCCTGTCACACACTGCTCAGCACTGGCAGGTTTTCTGAGGAGGGATGATATTGTGGCTCGGGGGATCTTTGCAAATGTGTGACAGTCTAAGAGGACTATCGGGATCAGTTGGAAAAGGGACAGGCTGAGGTTCCAAGGGCAGGCGTGAGGGAGATTCTCAAAAGCATTTGAGATGATAAATCAGTAGAGGAGAGGTCTCGAAGGGCTACAAGATCGTTTCTAAGCCGCCCTAGTGAAGTTAGTAGCCAGACTCCCTCTGGGAGGTCACAGACTCCCGGGATGCACAGTCTCCTTGGATAACAGATTAAACCTTATTAATACAGGCTGCCAGCTGTTCTTCCAGCACGGATCGGGGAGTGCAGCTATTCCAATGGTGCGTGTCCCTTACACCTACAGCCTTGTTCTTAGCATGCCTTGGTGACAACCTGGCATTTTTGTGTACACAGAGCAGGCCTGCCCTGTTGCTCAGGGTCACCAGGGCTCCGGCAGCGCCCGTGTTATCACCCAGCAATGCTGTGAGCAGTTTGACAGAAAAGAACCAGGCTTTCTACTCCTCTGTCTGTTTCATCCCGTCCTTGAATCCTCCCAGTTCCCTCTCCGGCTCAAAACATACTTTTTCTATTTGGTGTAATTTAAATTGTGTCCCAAAATTTCTCAAAAGTCAGGGGAAGTAACACAAAAAGACACACCAGCCTCGCTCTGTTATCAGCTAGCGAGGGGTGGGAAGTGATAAGGTGACCAGTATTGTGCTTTAGAAGTGCATATAGTTTAGATTCCTTTCCCGCAGATCTTCTCATCATTTCCAGGGATGATAAGAATCTCCAGGCTGCCAAAAAGCTCTTACCCTAAGCAGGCGTCATCCATCTCATCTGCCTGCAGCATCATCTGAAAGAGGATGAGGAGCTTGGAGCCAGCCTTCCATGGCTCTGGCAGTGCTGCTGAGTGCCCAAATCACTGTGCTGTTTTCTCAGAGTGCTTTTTCAGCAGAGATCCTGCCTTGAACCCACTGCGTTTTCATGCCTAATGTTCCATCGCTGACAGGAGAGGTTTGGAGCCTCCCTGATGTTTCTTGACAAAAAAAAAAGTGGGTATTTCTGAAAACATCGTGACTATCTTCTACTTGATGCTGTTTGCTGAGATACCTCGTTTTGGAGAGGGCACTAGAGATGCTGCTCCAAGCATCTGCAAGTAAAGGCAGAAAGGCCATGATGTACTTTTGATACTCATCAGGGCAGTTCATGTTCTCATGATCTCAGTGATGTTTTCCTGCCTCAGACTCTTCTGTACACATCCCTTGGAGATTTCAAATAACCCCTCATCCTTCTAGTTGCTCTCTCTTTCTGCCTCCTACTGCATTTATAGGCTCCATTATGCTATTACCTTTTTGCCTCCAGAACCTAAAGCTGAGGTGAACTCTAGGCATAGCTTGTTTCCATTATTATCTTTGTTTTGAAGGAATCATTTGTCTTCATTATCTGCAGCTGCATCCCGAAGGATTCCGAAGAGGCACCTGCAATATTTCCCTGGTATGAGCGCTTGGGTTTGAAGCAGGGCTTTCCCTCCTCCTGCCTGCTAAAAAAGAGTTTCTGCTCCACTGCTGGCGTGACACAGAGTGTCTCACAGGCAGGCTGGCTCTCAGAGAATCTGCAATCCTAAAATCCAGCAGATCCGAGCCTAAGCCCCGCTCTTTCCCTGCTGTGTTATGAATCAGTGTACCCTGGTGCAGTTTTTTTCCCTCTGCACTTTTCAGCACACCTCATCTTTTTAATTTCCTCTGTTGCTCTGCCCGCAGCTGCCAAACTAATCACTGCCCGAGCAGTGCACCTCAAAATATTTGTTTATGCTGCATAAGTCGAGCTGAATTTGCTGTTTCCCATCATTTGTTGGTCTTCTTAATCTGTACCAATGTTTGGTTCAGGGTACTGAGCTCAAGGAACAATTATTTTATTCAGAGAAAGGAAATGAAGCAATAGAAAAAAACCCCAACCCCAGCAGGAGCTGTGAACATACTTTTAGCATGAAGAGAAGCAGAGATTTTTAGCAATAGCTCAGGTAAGAGAGTTATGAGGTCATTGTGTGGACTCCCATAAATGTACAATTCCATTCCTTCCCACTAAAAGCTCTGCGTTTAGAGCTCTGTTCCCGCAGCGTATTTAATGTCGCCAACATCTGGCTGGGACAGCTGTTGAACACAGGTAATTTCAGCCTCACTCCTTTTGCCTTCAGTCAATCCCTCCCGCAGCCTTTGTTGCTGTGACCTAGATTGTGAGCAAATGCTTTCTGATGGCATTTCAAAGCAAACTAATCTTGCTCTCGAACTGAACCGTGGCTGGATTCATCTGTGCTCCATACCCCGTGCACATGTAAGTTTATTTCTGCCTCCCTCCCTTGAGCAGCAAATCCATAATGATCTGTCACGGGCTCACCTGCAAGGCAGAGCTGCCCAAAGGAAAACTTCCAGAGCTTTCCTTTCTCCAAAAGCTGCGTAATAATAAACCAGAGATTTATTAACGCTGTTCAAAGTTTTTTCAAAATTTTAATGTGCAAAGGGAGATAAAAGCCTTTATTAACAACATGCAGAAACATGCCATAAGACTGATAATGATGCCCCAGTAATTACCACGTGCCCTGGTTATACTGTGCTATCCAAATTCCCTATCCAATTGTGCTGCCTGAGTGGAGTAACACACAGTCAATAACACACCACATGGAGAGCAAGGCACCAGGGTCAGTGTTTCCCTTGGAGCGAGGCATCCTCAGCCTCTGGAGCTCTGGGATCGATGATGAGACAGAGCAAACAGGAAAAGACATGGAAGGCAGCTCCTCACAGAGCCCTTTCAGGCTGAAGGGTGTGCTGGTAGCTTTCTACACGAAAATGGTGACGCTGAGATGGCCCTTTGAGATGATGTATCAATATCAGCACTGCTAAATGAGTCAGGAACCTCCATCGTGTGAGGCAACCTCTGCTTTGTTCGTGTGTTGCTCCAGGCTATACAGCCCATTCCCTTCCTGCTGAAGGTGCTGAAGCATCTGCTGTTGGAAACCATCGACTTGTCTTTGCTGTTTCCCCAGACAAGGCAATCGTGCTGTTTGTGCATTATTAAAGCCTTGCTTTATATATATATATACACAAAAATAATATATATTTATATANCGCTGTCACCCTACACTGTCACCCTACACTGTCACCCTCCCAGAGCAGTGCTGGGTGTATGGACTCGAACCCTGCACTGTCACCCTGCACTGTCACCCTCCCAGTGTGGAAGGGTTGGAGTTTGCAGCCCTCTGAAGTGTCCTCTCATAGGCTGAGAGCAATAGGATAGAACAACATACCTCTGCTTCCAGTCCTCTCCCAGTGCACCACTGTTATCCCTGGTTATCCACAGGTTATCCCTGGTTATCCCCAGGTTATCCCTGCACATCCCCAGGTTATCCCTGGTTATCCACAGGTTATCCCTGCACATCCCCAGGATATCTCTGTGCATCCCAAGGTTATCCCTGCACACCCACAGGTTATCCCTGCANCAGTCAGACTCAAGCCTTGCTGGCACTATCCCCTTTGCAGGCTCCATGAAGGGGCTGCTCCAGAGCAGTGCTGGGTGTATGGACTCGAACCCTGCACTGTCACCCTGCACTGTCACCCTCCCAGTGTGGAAGGGTTGGAGTTTGCAGCCCTCTGAAGTGTCCTCTCATAGGCTGAGAGCAATAGGATAGAACAACATACCTCTGCTTCCAGTCCTCTCCCAGTGCACCACTGTTATCCCTGGTTATCCACAGGTTATCCCTGGTTATCCCCAGGTTATCCCTGCACATCCCCAGGTTATCCCTGGTTATCCACAGGTTATCCCTGCACATCCCCAGGATATCTCTGTGCATCCCAAGGTTATCCCTGCACACCCACAGGTTATCCCTGCACGTCCTCAGGTTATCCTTGGTTATCCACACATTATCCCTGGTTATCCAGATGTTATCCCTGGTTATCCACAGGTTATCCCTGCCCATCCCCAGGTTATCCTTGCACACCCACACATTATCCCTGGTTATCCCCAGGTTACCCCTGCACACACAGACACTTTTCCCTGAGCGGAATGCTCCGTGCTGCCCACGGATGCAGGGGGGGATGAAATCAGCTGCAGCAATTCCTGGCACTGAATCCCAGGGCTGATGGGCTTCCTTCCAGGGACATCTGGTCATTAACCCCCAACAGAATAAGGGCTTTTAGGTCCTTTCACTCAGGACAATGGGCTGTGTGGTAGGAAAGGCTAACTTCACCCAGCAGAGCCTTAATCACACCTTTTGGGACTCTGAAAGCTGCTACTATTGATTGAGGCGAGGGTGATGAAGCAGAGTCACAGCTGCCTTCATCTCTCACAGAGGGTCCATGGAGACCACACGTAGTAACGTGCAGCGTTCCCTATTGATTCGAGTGGCCTGGCAATTAAAAAGCCCTGTTTTCATCCTTTCAGCCCTTTACCTTTCAGCAGACGCAGCCCAGAGGCCCCAGCCAGGCCCGATGGCCGAGCTGGAAGCGCTCAGCTGGAACCCCAGAGAGAGCTGGGCACAGCTTCATATCACGCCAGCCAGGGCTGCCCGGGACACACACCCACGCCCCAGCAGATGGGCCAACGTTTCCCAGGCACAGGCGGGGGCCAGGAACCCACTGAAGTGAAAATGCTGTGGCTCTGGAGCTGCGGGGAGGGCTGGCAGGGGAGGCACAGGAGTCAGGCTTTGTTTCCCTGTCCCTCCAGCTCGCCACTGGAACACAAGAGGTGACAACCTCCACCTGGATCATTTGAGCGTCGTGGGGAAGAGGAGTGTGTTTGTCTATTGCCCCATGACTGAAGCTCAGGAGGGTCCCCAAACCTCCCTGTTCAGTGGGTGGCACAGCAGAGCTGGGGGCAGGGGATGGGCTTGGTCCTCCTGGGCACTGCAGCAATACCAGTGGTGAACAGCTATGGCAAAGGCACAGTCCCAACCCACAGTCTGGAACCACACACGGACTGCCCAGCAGGGAAGGGGACGCGTCTCTTCATAAATCACTTTGTTGCCTAAATAAAATCAAAGGCCGTTTAATTTTCTTAGCCCCAGTTTTCTAAGGCAGTGGTCCCAAGGACCCAGTTTATCACGCACACGGATGAGGAGGCAGCAGAGTAATGCCTGCAAGCTGCAAAGATTCCCAGAAACAATAGAGGACTTTGCCACGCGTTGTGGAGAAAACAACATCTCTGCTGAAGGCTTCCTGCAGGCTGAGTGCCTTCGGGCTGCCCGTGCCACACTAAGCATGAGAAGACAGTGGTTGTTATACCCACAGGAGACAAATGATGCCATAGGAGACAAATGATGCCCTTAAAGTCCTACGTACAGAGGGCACTGTTGCTATTTTTACAGTTAGAAATGCAGCTGGCCCTTCACAGATGAACTTTCAAAGAGATCCCTCGTGGCCACAGTGGTGGTGTCCCCCAGCAGGACATCCAGCCCACGGGGTGTGTGTGCAGGGACAGCACGTGGCCCTGCAAAGGAAGGGGCCAGGCAGGGGGACACATCCGACATGTAAGGACACTCCTGTTTCCAGGGGATAGAAGTGTGTTCCACACAGACACCTTTATTTTAGTAAACCATGGCTGCAATCCCTGCCCATCCACCCTCCCATCATTCCCTCCATTCCTGTGCCTGATTCCCAGACTCATCCAGGAAGGCTCATCCTGACTCTGTCCGAGCGAGGCCAGAGGAAGAGCCAGAGCTGCTTCCTTGACCAAAGGCAAGTTGCTTTGGGCTGCTGACTGGTGCTGGCCCTGGGTGTTGCATCCTCCACCCTGTGGCTCCGGGAGGTCTCACAGGGATGAGGCACAGCTCTGCTCATGTCTTACAGTCACGGATAACCCTCCCAAGCCAGCTCAGTCCTCCCAGTTTCTGGGCAGCAATAAGAAACTCTAGACGGTGCAGAGACTCAGTGGACTCCGCTGGGAATATGTGCCCAAAATACAGAGAGACTTTATTTTAAAAAGCACCTTTACATACACGCAGGCAACAAGGCAACAGTGCTGGTCCATAGGAGTGAGCTCAGGATCACTGCCCAGGGTGCAGGAGAACAGGGATTACACCGGGAGGGACGTCAATGCCATTCCTAGCCAGTGAGCACCGCGGTGTTTGTAGGTTCTCCTCATTTCCTTGAAACTGATCTCATCTGTTTATGGCTGTGTTTATGGCCCTGTGAGCTGCTCTCCTCTCCACAGGGGTGCCATGGGCTGCCTGTGCCCATGTGAGCTGCTCTCCTCTCCAGTCGGATGCCATGGGCTGCCTGTGCCCATGTGAGCTGCTCCCTTCTCCACAGGGGTGCCACGGGCTGCCTGTGCCCATGTGAGCTGCTCCCTTCTCCATAGGGATGCCATGGGCTGCCTGTGCCCATGTGAGCTGCTCCCTTCTCCACAGGGGTGCCATGGACTACCTGTGCCCATGTGAGCTTCTCCCTTCTCCATAGGGATGCCATGGGCTGCCTGTGCCCTTGTGAGCTGCTCCCTTCTCCACAGGGGTGCCATGGGCTGCCTGTGCCCATGTGAGCTCCTCTCCTCTCCACAGGGGTGCCAGGGGCTGCCTGTGCCCCATGTGAGCTCTCTCCTCTCCACAGGGGTGCCAGAGGGCTGCCAGGGGCTGCCTGTGCCATGCCCAGCACAGAGAGGCAGCCCCTGCCACCCCAGGGTGCTGCTGCTCTGCAGCCACCCAGCTGGGACAGGGACTGCGCCGCTGCTGAGTCAGCTCCAGAAACTGTTGCGATGGTCAAATAAACACGCTCAAGAATTTGTCAGGAAAAGTAAAAGGCAAAAGCAAAAAGCATTTTATTCACACACAGCTAAACTTTTATACTATTTTACTGCTGTCCATAAGTGTCTCTGTTGCACATTATTGGCTGGGTGTTCTTGTCCATCAGCCTCAGTCCATCTTCTCATATGTGGACATCACCTCTCCTCATGCTGGCAAATCTCAAAACACACTCTTGTTATTCTTGGTTGTTTCCTCCAACTCCTTCTGCTTTCCCAGGCCTGGCCCAAGGACACTGGTGGTGTTTTCTGCTGCTTTCCCAGGCCTACAGTGGCATCCTCTCGAGGCCAAAGATGTCCAGAGCCCAGCATTCTTCCATCAGAAACTTACTTAACTCCTGTCCTGCTTATACAGAAATGCCTTTTAAATTCTTATCCCAATATCTCCTCCTTCAAGATACAAACTTTTTCTCCTCAATTTCCTTCTGTATTTACTTTGTGTTATTAGATGGTGAAATCTGGCTAATGGGCACCCTAATTATTGCAGCATCCAAATGACAGGCTTCAGGCAAAATTATAATTACTTACTCAAAAGTATTCATAAAATTAACATATCCTGAATAAATTAAGGCTTAATTTAACAGGCCACTGCACTTATTACAAGCATTTTGAACATGCAATTGTTTAAACTTAGAAGAGAGCAACTTGATCTTTCACAAAACATCAGGGTCAGAAGTAGCTGTAACCATAATTTGCCCTAACAAGAGCAAATGTCAAACAGTTTAGGGAGCTGTACAGCAATTTGTTCCCATGCATGTACGTTATAAAGCGTACAAAGAAGCTCTTCCCAGGCTTTTAATTATGGCAGAGTATTCCAAATCTTCCTTAAATTTTGTTTCTCAGCCAAAATGAAGAAGAAAAAAAGTGTTAGAGAAAGTTATAAATTCCCTTTCTCTCCTCCTTCTCCCCATCTTGGAACAGATTCAGGGCTTTATGCTGAGACCTTTCTGTGGTTCCAAGTATTGTATTTGAGATTCTTTTTAAGTTTTATATTCAGTGCCGTGTGTTCCCCACTGACATACTGACACACAGAACACTGTCTGTGGGGAGAGGGGAAAGAGCTGTTTGTGCTTGTGTGGAAAACACTGTCAATCCCCATGAAAAAGCCAAAAGGCTCGGGGAAAATAATGGAATAGGACATTTCATAGCACCATTCACCCTGCCTGAGGAGGGTACAGTATTCCCTTCTGCCACTGCAACAATGTGATTTTGTGTCCAGCCTGCTTGGGACCCTGGCTTTGGGGTTAGGGGAGACACTGCAAGATGTCCCCCATCCCAAGTCCTGGAGTATATTCTTGGATAGTTTTCCAGCAGGGTGAAATATTGGTGATGAATCAATGAATCAATTCATACTCCTGTTACTTCAACAATAGCAAGGAGGAAAGATCTGCCCCTGAAAATGGTGCTTTTGCAGCATTCTGGCCATTCCCATGGCTGCCCAGGACCTGTTTGGAAGATTCTCTTTGTTGCTGCAACGAAGTGGATGGCAGCAGCATTTCTGCACAGCCTGGGCTAATGGAAAGCGTTGCAGACCCTCCCTGTCTGTCCCCCCTGTTCTTCACAGAGCATTGACAGCAAGTCCATTAAAGGAATTACAGGATAACTCACACTGGAGAGAACGTGATGCCAGTCAGTTCCAGATGATTCCAATTTACTTCACTAAAATCCTCCTGATTAAAACACATTGCTGGTGACGTGTCTTAAAAGGAACTTGGACTTCAAGCTCTGTAATAACTGCAATATGTTCTCAGTCTGCAGCCTTGCCACAGACTGCATCAGCTCAGTGTTAAAAACCCCTGCAAAAAGAGTTATTAGGTGCTTACTTGGGAGACAGACTTTCTCACTGCAGTCATTGCTGATGTCCTGGCACATCTGACAGGGGATCATGCAAATTAATATCAATATTTAGATGTTCCAGACTCACTATGCATCATTATGGCACAGTGCCAATTACTCTACATAAACTTCCACATATGGAACATCTTAAAAATCCCCCAACTGCAGCAAGAGAAATGGAAAGCAACAGCTTCAGCAATCAGCAACCCCTTAATGGCATCAGAATCTCACCATTGACATGGACTATTTATCAGTGCTCAAAAGATCTGAGTAACTTTGATAGCACTGCTTTCCATCAAGATTGTTTGAAGTCACTGATCTTTCTCCAGAGATACTGAGATATCTTCTAGGTGTATTTTCTGCCTTCGTGTCCCAGGGCAGAACAGAAACTAAACACAAAAGGATGGCAGACTTTTTGTTCCGCTCACGACGTAGAGGATCCCTGGGTCCTCGACTCCCCAAACTGCTGTGCATCTCAGTGATGCTCTGCCTCAGCCCAGCCTGAGATGCCAAAAATTCCTGGCGCATCAAAAAAGGTGAGCGATCCCTCGGTCTCTTCCATGGGGCTCAGACATTCTTGTCTCCATTTTTGTGTGTGTGTGGAACACGAAGGTGAGGAAATGGGAACGGCTGGGACAGAGGCACTCCGAGGTATTTCCAAGGCGAGACCTTTAGGCTGCTCAAGGGATGTTCAGGCTCACAGTGCTCCCAGGGAAGAGCCTGAGGCACTGGATCCTTGGGGCCGGCCCACCACAGCTATTCCTATCTGCGTTTTCTTCAGGATCCCTGCATTTCCAATTGCACCTTTGTCTCCTGGCAGTGACAGCACCAAAGCTTCAGCCCTCGGAAAACTTTCTGTGAACTCCTGGTTGTGATGAAATCAGTCCCCCGGCTCCACGTGAACATCTTGTGATGAGCCACATCTCTAGAGGCCTTCTCAGAGACCTGCAGTCCAGGCAGTGGCTCAGCAGCCTTTCTGCCTGAGTGACTGAGATGACTCTCTCCGCAGCCGGCTCTGCAGACAGGGCAGTATCCAGGGGAAGACCGTGCTGTTGTCTGCTGCAGAAACCATTGCAAGCCTGCCCACCTTCCTCTCTGGCTGCAGTGGCTGACCATCCAGCAAATTCCACCAGCAAACTCCACCAGCAAACTCCACCAGCAAACTCCAACCCCAAATTCCAACAGCAAACTCCAACAGCAAACTCCACCAGCAAATTCCAACAGCAAACTCCAACAGCAAACTCCACCAGCAAATTCCACCAGAAAACTCCACCAGCAAACTCCACCAGCAAACTCCAACAGCAAACTCCAACAGCAAATTACAGCAAACTCCACCAGGAAACTCCAACCCCAAATTCCAACAGCAAACTCCAACAGCAAACCTCGCTCAGGGTTATAAAAAGAGATGAGCTGCCACGTTCCTCTCCGTTCCAAGACTGTGGCAAAGGAACCGTGTGATCCCCACCAGGCTGTGTTCAGGCAGCACGGGGACTTCCACAGGGTTCCGAGGCTCTGGATTCCCCAGCCAGATGGGATTTGGAGCTCCCTGCCAGCAGGAATAGCCCTCTCTGCACTGGGAGTGCAAGAAGTGAGCGCTGGAGCTGAAGCAGTGGTGACCCTGTGGAGCATTCAGCTTGCAGAGGGACAGCTCTGCTCCACACAGAGGGGCTGTGGGGACAGAGGGGTGTGAGCTGGACTATTCAAGGCAGTATCACATTTATGGCTGAGATGATTTTTTTTTTCTGTATTTAGAGTTTCCCACAATGGATCATTTTGACCCTAAGTTCACTGCCTGATCTGTTTACTGCGTTAGGAGGTTTATTTTTCCTGGAGAAAAAAAAAAAACAATAAATGTTTTTGAAAACAGCTTAAGAACAAAGTATGAAAATGAAAATCAAAGGAAAATCCTAAAATGAACTCTTCTTGCCCTGGGGTGGGGAATATGGCTGCTGTGTCTGTGTTCCACTCCTGGCGGGCAGTTTTGCTGCTGTGCAATGCTGCGCGTGTGCCAAGGAGCTGCAGATACCTGTGTAACCCTTCCTTTGTCTCGCTGGAGCACTTGGGTATCAGCGGGGTCCTGCAGTGCCCCACCCCAAGCCTGCAGGCACATCAGTTGGGAGCTCATTGCCCAACCACAGCCACCTCAGGTGCTGCCCCTGCTCTGCTGCTGCCTCTCCAAGCAGAGGCACAGCCCTCCTGCAGACCAGCTTTGTGCAGGTCTCTTGGGTACATGGGACATCTACAATGGCTGGAGACACCCGAGCAACTGAGCACTCCCTTGTGCTGCATCCAGACAACCAGCAGGACTGGTCAGGCAGCAGCAGGACGGAGCCTCGAGGCTTCCAGGAGGAAGAACTCACCTTCTTAGCTCACTGCATCCTGCTGCCTTGGCGTGGACAATGCTCTGAAACATAAAGAGTTTCTAATAAACTCATGGGGAAGATTCCCTGATGCAGCCACTTCTGTGATCCCAAAGATCCCAAAGCACCCCAGCCGTGGGCAGGGAGCGCTGCAGAGCTGGGGAGTCCAGCCCTTGGCACAGGGACCCGCAGGACAGCGGCTGAGCAGGGCTGGGCACGCACACAGGGTCAGCGTGTGGCCTCAGACAGGGCTGAGCCACCTTGGTCACCAGCCAGGGCTTGGGACCACCCAGAGCTTCCAGCCCACGTTTGTCACCAGCCAGAGCTTGGGACCACCCAGAGCTTCCAGCCCACGTTTGTCACCAGCCAGAGCTTGGGACCACCTGGAGCTTCCAGCCCAGGACGAGCGGCGCGAGGGCAGCTCTGCCTGCTGGTGACACTGCCGTGAGCCACGCTCTGCCCCTGCCTGGGGAAACACCCAGCACTGCAGGACAGAGCCACGAAATCCCCGTCCCACAGGCTACAGGCAATGAACAAGGCACTGGTGTGAGCCTCGGCTGCTCCACTGTCCTGGCCCCTTTGCCTGTGAGAGTCCACCCCTCCCTCCCCTGTGCCTGGAGCTTCCAGGACCCTCTTCTGCTGAGCAACCACTTAACGCTCAGACACCACGAGGCCAAACTTTTGGGGATGTAAGCTACAATAACTCTACTCTGCTTCCATCACCTCATCTGGAGAGGGGTGAATTCATGATTTTTTACACAAAAAAAGAGGATTAAACGGCCTCTTTGTCGGCCACGCTGGCATTACTCAACTTCCATGTTCCCAAAGGAGCTAAATCTCAGCAAAGAGAAGAAAGGCAGGAGACAACTGCAAAGCTTTTGGCCAGTAAATGCGCTCCAAATCCTTGTGTGCCTTGAGTTGAAGAGGTTTTAAACCCAAGAGGACTTGCAAAATGCAATTTGGCCTTTGCACTGTTTCAACAATGAGCCATAAAACTCACACCCTGGACCAATTCTAGTCTCTGTTCATGTAATTTATCCATGCACCGGTAACTTTAATGGAACTCCACAAAAGTCAATCAAGTAGTGAAACTTCCACACTGAAATTATTAAAGAAAGGATCTTCTGTCATGCCAGACTGCAAATGAAGCTTAGGGGAACAGCTTCAAGGCTGGAAGAAGAAAGTTCCCAGTTCTTCAGGGTAGCTCCTATCTCCAGGGCCTGGTTTTAATCATAACCTCCACAAGCCAGTGACACAGCTCATGCTTTACTACTTGGATAGCAGCTGCCAACTGGATGGAAACCCGACTTGGTATTTTCCAGTTAATGGGAAAGTTTTCTGAAGGACCTTTGCTTGAGCAGCACAACAGCTTAGCATGAGGCTTCCTGGAAATGAAGCCCAGAAATCGCTGCTTCCATTAAATCACAGAATCCCAGGACATGCCGAGCTGGGAGGGACCCACAAGGACCACCAGTCCCACCCTCAGCCCTGCACAGGCCCATCCCCAGAGTCACCCCCTGTGCCCCAGAGCATCATCCCAAGGCTCCCGGAGCTCAGGCAGCCTTGGGGCTGTGCCCAGTGCCCTGGGGAGCCTGGGCAGTGCCCACCACCCTCTGGGGGAAGAACCTTTCCCTGAGATCCACCTGAGCTTGGTCTGGCACAGCTCTGGCCATTGCCTGGGTGCTGTCCCTGGTCCCCCCAGAGCAGAGATCGGTGCCTGCCCCTCCTGAGGAAGTTGGAACTGCACTGAGGTGTCCCCTTGGTCTCTACTCCAGCTGGACACCCCGAGTGCCCTCAGGCTCCTCACACGCTGCCCCTCCAGGCCCTTCCTCATCCTCACCACCCTCTTTGGCCACTCTCCAATGGCTCAGTGTCCTTCTTCCACTGCAGTGCTCCAAAATGCCCCCAGCACTGCCGACAGTGGGAGTTCAAACCAGTGCCCTGCTGAGCCCTCAGGGCTGTTTCACACCAGGCACAAAAGGTGATGGCTCAGGGTGTCACATTTTCCAGGCATGGCAAACCAGCCCTGCTGCTCACAGGCTTTGCCTCCATGACTTGCCCCACTGGGTCGTACCAGCCCCCAGAGCCACCCCACCCTCCTGGGGCCGGAGGCAAAGCAGCCTGTGGGGCTCCCGGTGCCCTTGGATGTGACAGGAGCCAACACCCAGGATGTGACAGGAGCCAACACCGGGGATGTGACAGGAGCCAACATCCAGGATGTGACAGGAGCCAACACCCAGGATGTGACAGGAGCCAACACCCAGGATGTGACAGGAGCCAACACCAGGGATGTGACAGGAGCCAACACCTGGGATGTGACAGGAGCCAACACCCGGGATGTGACAGGAGCCAACACCAGGGATGTGACAGGAGCCAACACTCGGGATGTGACAGAAGCCAACACCAGGGATGTGACAGCCCCCTGCAGCATGGGGCTGTTCACTGCTCAGCCTTGATGTGGCGAGACAGCCCCGTCTGGGCTCGGAGCATCCCGGCGGAGCTCGGAGCTGGCACCTTCTGTGGAGTCCCTTTGGCACAGCTGATTGAGTGAGCAGGTCCAGGTACTCCCAACGTGGGCTTTGTCTGGAACAAAACGCTCAGCTATTTTAATTTGAGTCTTAAAAGAAGATAGAAGACACAGATAGGTCATTGCCATCTCCCTTCATGGTTTCACTCTTACTGGGGGGGAGCCTCAGCTGCGTCCAAACCACAAGGAACCAATTTCAGCCCTCATCTCCATGTGAGCTAATAGGGACTGTGTTTAATTGGTACCAATGAAATCAAGGTCCTGGACACAGGATTTGGCTTAATAACAGGGTGTGGAAGAAAAGAACCCCCTTTCCAGCTGCAATGTGGTATCTTTAGTGCCAATGGCAGTGAGAACAAGCATGACCTGTCAGAGCAGACAGAAAACATCACGTTTCTCTCCTCTTGTGCTCCTGTAGCTCACACTGCAATATATGGAACAGCTGGCTGATTCCTCCACCATCCTGCCCAAGGGGGTCCCTCTGCACACCCATGAGGATGATGAAGAGACATTGGATGTCCCAAGGTTATCAAGAATTAAACCTGTTTTCCTGTTCTGAGTATTGAGCACAATCCCATGAACAGGGCATATACTCTGCTAATGCTGAACCTCTTACAAATCTCCTGCGTGACATGAAGCAGATAAATCATTCTTGCAAAGCTGACAGTTGGTCAGATAAGCTTGGATACTGCACTGAAATAAGGACTGCTCCTAGTCCCAATGTCCAGATACTTCCAAGGCTGAAGAACAAAGGAGTTTCTGGTTCATTAGTGCAATGTCTGTTCAGCTTGAAACGTAACACTTGATAGTGCTGTAGCCAGAACTCTGAGCCAGAATAAATACATTAAATTTGGTGTTTCTTTCATTCTTGAACTATGGCCCTGGTTTGTGTTACTCAAAAAATGAAATGTTGAATCACCAGAAGTGAGAGCTGTAGCACGGAGAGGGAGTGAAGCCATCAGACATTCTGTCACAGGTGTGAAGGGCAGAAAAAAGAGCTTCCCTCAGCTTCATTTTTTTTTATGGCCCAAACGAGTAAAATCTGTCAGATTCTTCTGGCTCTCTGATCAGGCCTGAGGTGCTTGGGTGTGATAAGTATTAGTCATGATCCCACTGTTTTTAGTCCTGTACCTGCAGCTGGGTTTCGTTCTTGGATAGCACCTGTTTCACCAGGGAAAGTCTGGGCATTCCTCAGAGGTGCAGCAGGAAAGAGGGCCAAGACCTCACCTTGTCTTGTCCAGCTGAACCCCCGGGGACAGGAATTGCTCCTCCACAACCCTCCCAAGGAGAGGGGACAGAGGGAAGGAGGACAGCAGAGCTGTGGGTCAGGGAGAGCAGCCTGCAGCCCTGCCAAGGGCTTTTCTCCATCCCTCCGTGTCGCCCTGGGAGGTGTTCCCCGGACCTGCCAACTGCACTGAAAGTCCACACTCACTTCAGCACCTCAGTCCTAACCAAAGCACCGCTGGGTTTTCAATTAAAAACACCCCCGAACATCTGCAAGTTATGCCCAATAAGTTTAATAACAGAGGAAACCATAGCAAGTGACAACTACAAAATACAAAGCAGACACGAAAAAGGATGGCATAAAAATGGGAAGGAACAGTGTCTGCAATGAAAAATGAAAGCCAAATACACTGAACGGGGCGGGGGGGACCTGGGCCCAGGTAGAACACACACGGTCACAGACAACACCGCAACAGGAACAGCACACACGGATACTCGTTACACTGGGGGGGTTCACAGTTCTCCACTTCGTCCCAGATGGCAAGGAAATGGGTGGTTTTACTCTCTTACATAAATTCTTGTGCACACAACATCATCAGCACCAAAAGTCTGGAAAAGAAACAAAAATCAATCAGAAGAGACGGAACCAGCAAACATTTAACACCATTTAAAAATATTATTTTTATGATAGTAGCTAGTTCTACAGCAGAAATACATTTTCGTTTGTCTTTTGACAGATGAGAGTAAAGAAGAGAAGTAATTTTGGAAGAGGAATGCAATCGAAGTGACCTTTTCTCCAAGGCACGACGAATTTTGTCAGAATGATAAATGATGCATAAATTCCTTTTTTCTATAGTTTCTTGGCACGCATTTATAAATAAACATGAGAAAAGAAAGGGAATCTGGAATGTGCTGTTGTTATATTTAGAAACAGCTGCAGCACTTTGAACTAGAAACGCTGAGGGTGGAATTCGGATGGCACGTTCCAAAGGTGCTCTTTGATACTGGCAGATGTAAATCCAAGCAGTTCAACTGGAGTCAGCGGAGGAACGATGAAGACCAGGAGCATGTACACCCACAACCCATAGCCACAATGCTGCTGACAGCCCACCTGAGGACCCCAAAGCCCCCCTCCCAAGCTGCAGTGCCCATCACAGCCTTCCTTCAGGATGCTGAGACCTTGACTAGTGAGTTTGTTCCCGGGGATGGGGATCTACAGGGCCATGTAGGAGGACAGTGACTGTGACAGCTGCCTGAGAAAGCCACCCGAATCCCAAGGTGTTTGTATGTGATTTCAGGTCTGGTGGGCTGAAATCCAAGCAGTGAAAATGTGAAGGAAATAATGGGCGCAAGAGCGAGGAAATAGGGACTGCAAAAACCTTCATGTTCAGCTGCACCAAGAGAGAGCTTTGGGCTCAGCACTAACAAGCTGGGAGGGGGATGTCTGGCTGCAGCAACTGCCAAGGGCTCACTGAAAACTATAAATTAAGACCTACCCCAGTGTGTTATGAAAATTCAGCTGGACTGCTTGTTTTAATGCTTTCTACACCTGTTTTGGCCAACTCTTCTTTGAAAGGCCTTGGCTTTGAAACTGACTCTGGCTTATGTTTTGTTCACTTTATGGAGGAGACAAGTCTGTTAGCATTTTGGAGAGACACACTTTGGGTTTATGCATATCTGTATCATATAAATGTTTATATACATTTTTAGCTTATACATGAAAATGCCTGGAAACAACATTAAAGGATGTGAATAGTTCTCTGCTGTTCCCAGCACCAGCTGCAAATACCCTTACCATGGCTTCCTTCAACATCAAAGGCAAAATTACTTCGGGAGGAGCTTTTCCAGAGAAAGGAAGCCAGAGTAAAGCCCATCCAGGGCTTGAGGCTGTCGTTGGATGCTGCAAGGTCCCTGTGACAATGGTTGTCTTTCTGCAGTACCTTCAGGCACCGCTGAGCAGAGAGAAGTTTGTGTGCCCTGTTGCTCCCCCCACACAACCCCTGAACAGCAGTATAACACCCCCAGTGCAGTGTTTCTCCAGTGCTGGCACAGACCAAGCCCAACAGCCGCAGCTCTGCAGGCACCTCCTGTGATGAGAGGGGGTGCCACAGCAGCCACATCTCCTGGGAAAGCTGCAGCAGCTGCTGCCCAAAGCTCCTGGACCTCCTGGGTACATCCGTGCCCGAGAGAGGAACTCCTTCCCCTACACCTGTGCAACGACAGCTGTTCCCAGAACAACAGCTGGACGAGAGGGATCCCTGCAGGGAAGAGCAGACTGAGTTAGGTGTGCTCCACACCGCAAGGTCCAAGTGCCTGAAACCCCCAGTGCCCAGCTCGGAGACCGTGTTCCTACAGCCTCAGGGATGGCAGCATCCTTGCAAGACTCACAGGAGGGAGTGTGGAGATGGAGACAAAAATCTGTGGAGGAAGGAAAAGGAAACGGAAGCTTTCTGGGAAAGCTGGGTGGTGTGGGTGAGTGTCAGCACACACGGACTGGCTGCCGTGCCCTCCGAGAGGCACAGCTCGACACGCCTGTGGCACAGCACCCCAGCTGGCACTTCCAGCAACCAGCCCAGCTGCACATCCAGACTCCTGAACATTTCAGGGAAAGGACTGCAGCTGGACAAAAATCAAGTGCAGAAAACATGAACATAGCTGGGGAACCCAAACACCCAGTGAATCAGTGAATTCACACACGAGGATTGTCGTTCTCTGCAACACAGCAGTCTCACGGTATGGAAAACCACTAAAATTTTACACAGTAACATCATGAAATCTGGACTGTAAAGAGATAAAAATCACACAAAGCCCAACTACAGCTACCCTGGAGTACCGTGTAGCCACTGGGCACTACTCAAACCACCAGCTATCCTTTCCCTGAAGACCCAGCTTAGGTTATGTGGTCTCTGATCTCTTTCAGCAATAAGCTGCCTTTTTTAGCACTTAGATTTTATACCTTATACCCATGCAGATGATTAATAACCTAACCAAATCACATAAATAAAGGGCTTTATTGTCACAGCTATGCACATGGTTTAAATGTGGACTTACATAAAAGGTGTTTCCCTATCTCATTGTAACTTACTATCATTGTTGATAAACTCCACTCAGTGTTGTTAAAGAAAGAAGAGGAATGAGTTCAAACTTGCTGCATTCCTTTCCTTGTGGTCACTCACAGACACACCTAAAGTACAGCTGGGCCCAAGGTCAGGGCAGGATCCAACCCAAAAGGCTGTTCCTCCTCTATCCTTCCCACTGATATCCTTGTATTCAGAGGTAGGATAAAGAGTTTAGTGTCCGTGGTTCTAATTCTAGATTCAAAAGGAGTGATAGTTCCCACCATAACAAGCAGACTTTAATGATTCCCAGGACCCAAGGCAGTAGAACTTCTTAATGAAAAGGAGACTGAGCAATCCTGGCTGTTTGGTGGGGAAGTTTCATCAGAGCAACTAAAAACAGCAAAATGCCACCAAACTGCAACCCAACCTAAAGAGACGTTGCAGGATTTTCAAACACCACCTTCTTGCCAGCTTGCAAAATGCTCCAAGGCAAGGCTTTAGGCTAAATCTAAAATAGGATTTTAAATGTGCAGTGACTGCAAATTGCAGAATTGTTTTCTTCACTTGGCTTGACATAATCTGTAGCTAAGAGTCCAAAAGCACACTGCAAACAAAGCCCTGCGCAGGGGGATAATCCAATAAATTGACCTCTCCCAGTTCACTCAAAATCTGATGACCACTGACATCATGAGAGATTAAAAGAGAATTACAGGGCAGTAATATATTTTGGTAGGAGTAAATCTGCTTTTTGAAGGCCTTCTTTATAAACATTTGCTGAGGAGCCTTTGTGATAAGTGCAGCACACAGAATGATTAGGGAGAGTGTCATTGAAACAATCACCTGGGAACGATGACTTCTGCCAGTGTGTGCAAAAATCCCTTTATCTACTCATAACTGGCCAAAATGCAGAGGCCACTTGCAAAAGCAAGACAAAACCTATCAGCAAACTCATGGAGAAAAGAAGGTATTACTTAAATGAACGTTCAGTAAAGGCTCTGTCCATGTGCAAGCTTCCATGTTCCCCAGAATAAAGCTGTAAGTCTTCACAACAGAGGCATATTGCATATTCCCTTTCTCCTCCTGACTCCTATGATGTTTTAGGGAAGAGGCTGATTGTTACAGATCCACAGCCACAGAACACGCAACCCCAGTTTCAAACTTGGGTATCGACAGCAAATCCCCCAAAACCCAACCTCCCTCTCCTCAGGATTATCAGTGACAGGACCATGCAAAGTCAGGCCATTTATCAAAGGTCCGAAATGTCAGCATTTGGGTTTGAGCACCTGCTCAGTCATACACAGACTCCTCAGTGGGTGACAGAGGGAGGAGTATCAGACAGTGGTGTCTCTCAGTGCAGTGACAGCCCTGAAAAGCAGAGCACAGGGACCATCGGGGCTGCAGGTGACACTGGAAGAGGCCACGCTGGGGATTGGGGCCAGCCCAGACAAAACTGGCTTTGGCTCCTTTCTTTGCTGGGGATGTGACCCAGCCCAGGCTGCAGGAGGGAGCAGGGGCTGCAGATCCCTAAGCCCCCTTGTAAAGCTGCTCAGGGCAAGGAGTGAATTAAAGCATTAGGCCCATGCAACACACACGCCTGCATTATTATGGGCTTCTCAACTTCTGTCGGGGCTGCTTTAACGAGGTCAGCAGCATCCCCCTCATCCTGAGCTCCCTGTGAGCAGACCCTCCTCTTGAGAACTGATTTTATTCAAGAGCAGTCTCCAAAAGCTAGAGAAAAGTTAAACACTCGGGTAGTTTAACACAGTTCCATACAATGCTTCGGCATTCAGCTGCAAAGCATCTTTCCAAATCTGCACTGACCCTTCTCACCTACTCTGTGTAATTTTAAAAAACAGCCATATCATTTAAAAAATGTTCACTCGCTCATCAAGGCTCCACAGTTCACGAGTTTTAATCAACGACATGATTTTCCTGGGGAGGGAATGCAGACCAGAAACCATGCCCGAAACCCCCCAATGTTCTGATCTTTGACCCTTGCCATAATTGATTCTGAGAACCCCTGTGTGATACGTGAACTGTGGAAAATGTGGTCAGAGGCTGTTTGTAAAGCCCCTCTTCAGTAACCATCCACTTCAAAATGGTTGTGTGCTCCAGGTTAAACTTAAATCTACACAGGCTAGAGCAGCCATGAAAGCAGCAGGGCAGCAGAAGTTAAATGTAAATGTGTCTCATTTGAATAGCTAATATTCGTAAGCAGCATCCTTTAACTTTGTAAAGAGCAGACCTTTTGTTCTTCTGACTTACACAAGTGATTGATGGCTCG
Organism: Grallaria varia; assembly: GCA_013396735.1. NCBI lineage: Eukaryota > Metazoa > Chordata > Aves > Passeriformes > Formicariidae > Grallaria > Grallaria varia. The sequence continues at coordinate 645,717 of VWZG01003057.1, forward strand.
TTAATGTCCCTGACAAAAACACGCAGCAACAGCAAAAACATTATAGAGTATAATAAAGGGAAGAAAAGGCACTTAATCTCAGGTCCTAATTTTCAGACAAGTCAGGGAAATATTTATTTTTGTGTTACATTCTGATCTTGACTGCTCAAATGCTAATCCAAGTACAGTTTATGAATCTGGAGTTGCAGATACAGATGTTCCTACTCTCTGTATGCAGTACAGCCTTAAAGTACAATACAATATAAAGATAGTGTCAAGGCAAACAAATGTGGGCTTTGATGGGGAAATGCCCTTTTGATCCTCCTTTGCTTGCGTATTTCATGCAAATTTTTTTATCTACATTGTTCAGTAATTCTAAAAATGCAGCACTGAAATCCCAGCAAGCGCATCAGGTGAGATTAGAATAAACTGCTCTGATAAAAGCAATTGCAATGTCCTGAGACATTCAGACCACATTCTTTATACAGCAGAACTCGATCCTTCTTCCCTCACTCCACTGAAGGGAATCTTTTGCTCACAGCCCTTCAGACCTACACCTGCCATTGTATGAGCCAAATATTATTCAGCTCCAAACAGGAGCAATTCCCTTCTCCGAGCTGCAAGGAGCTAAGGACAACCAAACGCAACTGGTACCTGAAGGTAAAGAAAACCTTTGCTAACTAAAGAGTGTGTTTCCAGCATCTGTGTTCCAGAGGACACAATGTGACATGGAAGACCATCATACTGCTCAAGGAAATGTCTCTGGAGAAAATAAGGAATTATTCTGCCAGGATGCAAGAAAGATTGATAATTATACAGTAATATGGTTTCTATTTTAACTCTGTGATAGTCATGGCAATTTGACATTGATTTGTTTTATTTTTTTTAATTAAATGTGATAATAAATGCATTTTATTTAACATGTTGTGTTGGAGAGAAAAAGATATCCTTCCACTAGGAAAAATGTCATAATCAAATGGATTCCCTAAGCAAATGCAGCAGCACATTAGTTCAAAATGATGTGGCAAAGCTCCAACATTCATGTAGTCAGTATTAACAGGGCAAAACTAATTCCTTACCCCCTGCCTGTCACCCTAAGCTTTTTTTTCTCAATTTGTCTGACACAATTTAGAGTCTTTCTTGCAACTTCTTCCAAACGGGGTATGAGTTTTCTTGATTTCTTCTGCAAATGCATGTAACAGCTAGGAAGGAGTCTCACGGCTGCTTGAAAGATTTCTTTGGATAGCAAAACAGGAGCAGAGACTTACTGGAGCACATCAGAAAGAGTGAGTGAGCAGAAAACATGTCCTAGGTAAGCAGGGATGTTTGAGAAATGTGAAGATGGGAATTGTTAAGTATTTGAAGGGATGTGGGCAGCAAAACTGAATGAGAATGAATTTCAGGTCCTAAAGATCCCTAATGAAGCTGGGAGAATGGAAGAAGAAAGGAAGGAGAAGACAAAGAAAGATCTCTTCTTCTCACTGTGATGGTAGCTTGGAAGAATGAAGATATAAGCGGGGCTTTGCAGACTCAGATCCAAGGCAAATTTCCAAGCCTACCCCAAAATAATCTAAATCAAATCTTTGTTCTCTGGAGTGATGAAAAATCCCGAACACCCGAAAACCCAAACAGTGGAGAGGCAGGAGATCAAAAGGGCCTTCTCACTAAGGGGTCCTATTCCTGCTTTGTTCCCTTTCTGAGCCGAGGAACCCACCTCAGCCAATGCCTTCAGGCAGTTGAGCTTTTCAAGCCCAGTTAACAGTCTGGAGGGAACACAGACAAGAAAACGCAGCTGACCCTCCTCCGTGTCCCTCCAAGCAGTGGAACCCTTTGCTGCCTCCTAGAAGGGTTCATTCTGGCCATCTCAGGTCCTCCAGAGGAGCAGAGACCTCACGCTCACCACCGTGACTCCCAGAAACACCTCCTTGCTGAGATTTGGGGTGCCAGGAGATCTGGGACACATTAACCCATGTATTTCAAAGATCTGCACATTCAACCCCATCAAACGTTGTGAGGGCTTGAAAATCCTTGTCCTGAGGACCAATTATTGTCAAAATACGGAATAAAGAAAGAGAGACCACTAAGCTCCAAAAAGAGAGGTAGGAGAATGGAACTCCATATCATATGGAATAGTAAAACCCAGAGAATGTCTGCATCACTTGGAAATAAACACTGTATTTTCAGAATGGCCACGGTAAAATCACACTCTGCAACTGAAGAACACTGTCCCAGTTTGCCAGAGAGGGGAAGGGGATCAGAAACAAGGAAAATCACTTGGGATCATGAGCTCCCAAAGAAGAGTTAACAAAGTCTTTGCAAATGAATCAGAATAATTTTACACAAGAGTCGTGAGATGAAGCCACCACTATTGCAGGTGCCAGATTGCTGTCAAACAGCCTGTGCCATTCTGGTTTCCACAGCTTAGAAAGGGAACTGATAAACCGGAGGGGGTTAAAGAAGCACTCAAAGAATGATCCAGTGAAAGTTTCCTTTATACAGGCTAAAGGTCTTCCAGTGGTTTAGCTTCACAACCAGGAAGTTCTTCCAGGAGGCAGCTTGATCAGTGGTGTTAAAAGAAGTATTTGCAATATACAATTTTAGGCATATTATTGGGGTTCTTTTATACACAATACGTAATGACTGGAAGTTGAATCTACACATACACAGATTAGAATGCCTACATATTAATGGCGAGGCAATGAGCCAGTAAACCAATTTATCAAAAGTTGTGAGTCCCTATAAAAGGAAATACTTTAATAAGAAGCAAGTTTTTCTAATTTATATCCTAATTGGAAAAAAGAATTAATTCAGAAAAGTTCAACAGACTGCATTAAACAAGAAAAATGGTTAGATGGCTTTATAATCTCTGAATCACTCTGGTTTCTTATCCAACTTCATTACTGCTCCCCAGCAGGGGAAGTTCCCACTCCTGATTGCGGGAGGCAATTGTATCATGACCTGCTTTCTTGCCTTGCTTGGAGCAGCTCACTTTGTTCAACAGCTGCCTCATTAGCCTGTTGCTTAAATAATAAACTACAGAAAGGTATTGTTAGAAAACTGGAAAAATTCTAGCTGAGAATATATTTTGTCCACTGCGTTACATATAAAGATGCAAAGCAGAGATCAAAGTACTTTGCCTCCTAAAGTGCTGTGATAATACGAAGAATTCCAGTGGTTGAGTCAAAAGAAATTATCCAGCACTGGAGTGTTCATTCAGCAGGAACCAGCGTGATCTCACCAACAGCATCCACCTCCTCCTAAGGGGTGGGTGAACAGTTCAAGATGTCTGGAAAAATATTAACACCTTAAAAGCCCTTTGTTTATACTTGGTTAGGTTTGGATCCTGCTTTTGTTTCGGATGCAATCTTAAAAACAGAACTCCAACTGCTTTAGAGAAACACTGGGGAGGCTGTTTGTGTTTTAAAGTGCAGAGGCTGAGTTAGTGTGATAGTTTGGAGTAAAACCTCCCTTCTTTGATGTTTTCTTACCCCCTCTGCAGCAGCCTTGTCCTCCATGCCCAAACTGATGAGGCGTAACAGTCTAATCAACTATTTATCTGCACGGCACTGGTATGAACACGAGCAATAAAATGGTTCTGAACTCAAGGTGAACGGTGCTACAGTGCCTGTGCTCAGCTCTGGGTCCTGCTAAACTGATGGGGAGTGACTGCCGAGGGAAGGGGCAGCGAGGAGAACTCAACCCTAAGAGAAACAAGTACAACATAAATCACTGCAAAGGGGAGTCACACACAGAGGGGGGGAATCCTGGCTGACAGCAGATGGGCAAACCTGGGTAATTCTGAGAAACTCAGCAAGGCAGTTCTGCACCCAATTCAGCAACAACAGGGGAATTGGGGAAGGAAATGACATGTTTTCCATAACCAGGAGAGATTAGAGCAGGCCAACAACATACACATCTCTCCCTCTATGCACCACGTGACTGTGGATAAGAAGCAAAATATTATGCACATGCCTAAAAAAGATCCTCCAGAAATGAGGTCAGATGCCTTGATCTAACTTTCACCAGAGAAAATCTGCAATAAATCGAGCAAATTCTTTGGTGGTGTGAATTTACAGAGTAGAAGTGGCCCATTTGGGATTACTGTACCACTAAAAGTATGGCAAAAGTTACAACAATCAAATGCAAGTCAGAACATGCATGTATTTCCATTTGTTCTTATAAAAAAATAGTAAAAATAAAAAAAAAAAACCACAGAAAGGGAAAAAAAGTGATGGATGAATTGTATGGTAGAAGATTAAGGAAATGGTAGTATTACAGATGGATTTAAGTAAGGGAAAATAATGTGTCATACTACCTGGTAACAAAGAAACCTGTAACACGGTGCATGTATTGAGTGGGTTCAAGGCTCTTACCAAAATCAGCTCATCATTAGCTAATTCTCGAGTCCAGTATGTTTTGGGGCCATCTCCCTCAATAAGAGTTTGTTTGCAAGAGATCTTGTTTTCATTCTCCCAAGTGGCCAAACTCTGCAGGCAAGAAAACCATTAGGAAATACATTAATTATACTCCCCAGCACCATGAGACAGAGAGACAACAATGAGCAGGAGTGAGAATAATTGCTCACTAAAGGAGCAACGCACAGACAGATAAAGGCAAGGGAAAAGACATCAGTGGCCAGTGGTGAAATCAAAGTTAAGGTGTGAAGGGGCATTTTGGAAAGAGGTACAATATTAATAACAAAGTAATTGTTAGTGTGGCCTTTCACACTCAGTTTCCATAAAATGCTTGACACTGAAGAGTGTAATTTAGAAACATGATAATGAAGTGTCTGCATTCCCAAGCGTCTTTGTACACACACGATTTGATCTGACATGTTATTTGTCACTCGAGTCCCCTTAGAGTTAGAGCATAAACAATCAGATATATCATGTTGTGGTCACAAATAACACAGTATTTATCACTTACAGTCTTTCCTGCTATATGGCACTGTGCCAAGTCAACTTTATATTAAACAAACCATAATGAATCACAACTAAATTAAAGAAACTTTGTTAAGAGTTCAAGTGTTTGTGACTTCACATTTGAAGGTTGTGGGTCTGGGCATTTTTCAAAGCATTTCAGTAACGACTATGAAAAATAAAAGAACCCTAAAGTATAGAATTTTGTTTGACTTTCACAAACAGGCAAGTCTGTTGCTTTTCATTCTAGCACTGACCTATTATTCCACAGTGTAGTGGAACAGCTGTGCAGAAGGACGCACTCTAATGAATGTGCAAGTAATCACTTGATAACTACACAGGGGAGACATACATTAGTCTGTGATTATATACATATACATACATGTGTGTGTGTGTGCATATATATGCCTAAATTCGTTAACACTTCCCAGAATTTCCAAAGGGAAAAAAAACCCTTTACTTTGATTCAAAATTAGCTATTTACTTTATAAATATTTTTCAAAACAATAGGTTTCATAAGCCAACAAGCCATCTCAAGTGGCAGTTACAGAAGCTATGCCTTGAAGTACCACTACATATGTCTCCCTTTTGTCTGTATGAACAATGGACCAAGTTGGTTGGCAGAACAAAACCCTCCACCCATAAAGTATATCAAAATCTATCACCAGTCAGCAGTTTTTCCAGGTATTGCAAATTACATTCTGCAGTATTATTTTATTCTCTGACAGTTTCTGCTCCGTGGCCCCATCTTGGTTGTATACGCACAGAACTACAACTTATTTCAGAGAGTGAACTATAAATAATTCCACAACACATGGAAAAAATTTGCTACTTCACAAAACACATTTCTTTCAGGTTTTTCCAGCTTTCATAGCTTACAGCCATAATTATTGTTTTTCCATCTGCAGCAGTAAATCCTTCTCTAGAAAGCGGGTCACTTTTATTGTATATGCATTATGCATGAAGACACTAAAATACTACTTCTGCCGAACACGATAAATTAACAAAGCCAGCGACATTTCCTGAACAAACTGTAAAATATACAATAACTCATCCTAGAGATCAAGTGGATGTTATAAATGTTCACGGACTCCCAGAATCTGCTTTCCTTTTTCATAAATTTAAGTTCACAGCAATTGCACCAAAGACAGCAAGTTATGAATTTTAAATGGTGCAAACAGACTCAGAAGCCGGCCCAAGAATTAGGAGAGATCATATTTTGGAAAGTAGGTTATTTCACCATCACTGGATACTTTTAAAACTGGATCCTCATTCGGGACTACATTCGGATACTCTTTATTTGTACTTCTTTTGTAAGAGTTTTATATACACTTCTTTTATAAGTGTGAGAGTGAAGTGCCTGATAACTAAGCCATGCCTTTGATAACTCTTTTCAAAAGACAGCTACGAGCACAGCCCAGGTCCCCAGCACCTCAGATCCCACGTATCTACACCAGAGAGAACCTGGTGCAGGATGCCACCGATTTCAGTCTCCTTCCACGGCCACAGAAGTGCTTACGAAGGTAGAGGAGCGGGGTCTCACACCCACAATCAAGCCCAAAACACTCCAGTGAGCGCCCCTAATGCACTTTGCTCAAGGGGATGGTGTAACTATGGCCGGTGTAACAGCACCTGAAGGTCTGTCTCACTCCCTGATCAGCGAACTGGCGACAGGCACTTGCAAGGGCATGAAACGGGATTCCAGCCCCAAGTTACAAACAGTCTGCGGTCCTGCTTGTGAACTCCTCGGATTCAATCTAGGACCAAAGTTATGTCGGGTTTGTGCACCAAATCCTGACTCTTGAGGTCTCTCTTGCTCCACCATTTCCAGTGTTTCTGTCAGGGGCAGAGGTTGGGGAGAACCTTCCCTGCAGCTGAGGTGTCCAGGGGAGAGGGAAGCAGAAAGAGCCAGACAAACCCCTGCCAACCAAGGAGCTGCCAAACAGGGACCTGAACTCTGCTTTTGGGACCCGTCCTGCTCTGTTGCCTTCAGATTTCAGTTCTATCCTGCCAGAGGGACAAGAGGAGTGGTGACCACCGAGAACCCCCCAAAAAGTGCTTCGGGCAAGAAGAGGGCAGAGGGCAGCAGTGCCACTTGTGGGGTCACCAGCAGCAGATGCGTCTGTCCCATCTAAAGAGAACTTGGTAACACACACACACACCCCCCCCAGCTCTCCTCCTACCCTGCACTTTCGTCCATCCACCGTCTCCTCCTCAAAGCTCTCCCCGATTTTGAAGTTGATCTCCGTCGTGCGGACAGTGGTGGAAGTTTTGATGTAGAACTGGTCCCCGTCCTGGCGGATCTCCACGTGCGGCTTGGAGGCGGCTGCCACCGCCACCTTCCTCAGCATGGCGTTGACACCTGGGCGAAGCGGGGAGGGAAGCACAGCCTGACACCCCCGGCCGGGCCCCGGCCGACCTCACCCAGCATCGCGGAGGGGGCTCGGGAGGCTCCCGGGGCACAGCGTAGGGAGAGGGCACAGAGCCGGGCACAGCGCAGGGGAGCGGGCACAGCGCCGGGCACAAGGCAGGGGAGCGGGCACAGCGCAGGTGAGGCGGCCACAGAGCCGTGACAGCGGCTCCAGGGCACAGCGCAGGGAGCGGGCACAGAGCCGGGCACAGCGCAGGGGAGC